>JAODAL010007878.1:0-121943 GCA_025379985.1 Phyllomedusa bahiana | reverse complement strand
CCCCCCTTTAACGCCATTTTATTTTTCCAATGCAGGACCAGGGTTTTTGTCATGTTTTCTGCAAAAACCATGCTTGCTTCTCATTTTACTGACAGCACCCGTGCAATTGTATGGGAAGATGCCCAGAAAGCTAAAAGCGCCGGTGTATTGTACAACATGTTATATAATACACCAGCGCCGAAAGACGATCATAGAGAAGACGAGCTGTGGAGACTGCAGTGTGTCTGTTCTATTGGCGTCTATGGAGCCGCATGGAAAAAAAAACTAAAAGCGCCGAAAATACGATCGTAAAGCTGCGTAGTGAACACAGCACAAATACTTGACTGCTCTGCCCTTGGCATGAGGTTAAAGGGGTTTTGCCACGATGTAATGGTGACGTAGGATCCTCCAAAATGGGTATTTAATCACTTTTCTAAATATATGTGATTACAAAAAGTGAAGACTCTGAGAGCTACAGCATTTCTCAGTCCCTCTTAGTTACCTGAAAGCTTTAGACACGACCAGAAGAGCTGACAGGATGCGCTTGCATGAAACACTTCTTATCTGATGACAGGGAAAATGAATGAGCTTCAAGCGACTGGGGAGAAAGTACAGTGTATGAGCCTGTGTCTTGCTGTATAGAGAATCCACTGTTGTAATGTTATTATTTCAGTTAAGTTTTGAGACGCTCCCTTATTCCTCACTCTCTGCTCACCCCCTCCCTCTCACCCCTGCAGCCTTCATGACTCAGCATGATTTGTTTATATTCTACTTTGTGCTGACAAGGAGGTAAGTAGCTCAGGTCCTGGCAAAACCCCTTTAAGCTTAACTCGGGCCCCGGGGCCCTATCTGAGATGCTCGTCTTGTAGCTACTTAGCTGTTGTGTGATACAGGATACGCTCCGTTACATTGTTGCAGATTAGTTGCAGTCATCTGATGCAACAAGCTAATTGTGCGCCTGAGATTGAAGAAGAGCGGGTTAATGATTGTCCGGGTGAACCGGGTGACCCGTGACATTAGGACGCGGCCGCCGCTTCTTCCTGGGACTTTCTAAGTTTCTGTGGCCAAAAAATACAAAGGAGACAAATAATCTGCAGGAAAGTGAATGACAGAATCTGATAATCTGGATTGTGGCCGGAATAGTCCGATTATCAGGGGTTCCCAGGGCTGCTGAGGCCTCTTCAGGGCTCACTATGCCAGGAGAATGGGGCACTGATCAATGAAGGGGGTGTGTGATGTCACCCTGCTGGATCTGGAGGGGTGAATCACAGGGACATCTCCAACAAGCTGTCCAGCACCTCGGCCACACAGCAGAAATCCTGCTCCCATCCCATAAGGATCAGACGGCGATGATGAAGCATCATTGGGAGAGGTGTGCTGCTCTGCTCTAGCTGCACCGTCCTCTCTATCTCCCCACCCACACACACTATGATTTGTACAAGTTGGAAGCAGCAGGCAGAACTATAAGTGTTCAGCTTCCAGCTACAAACCACGTAGTGTGAGAGAGGAGGTGAGCACTCTATGTGGAAGGGGGGTAGTCTATGGGGGAGGACACAATGTGGAGGGGGAGCGGTCTGTGGAGGGGAGGACTCTATGTGGATGGGGAGGATTCTGTGGAGGGGAGGACTCTATGTGGAGGGGGAGCGGTCTGTGGAGGGGTGGACTCTATGTGGAGGAGGAGCGGTCTGTGGAGGGGAGGACTCTATGTGGAAGGGGGGTAGTCTATGGGGGAGGACTCTATGTGGAGGGGGAGCGGTCTGTGGAGGGGAGGACTCTCTATGGAGGGGGAGCGGTCTGTGGAGGGGAGGACTCTATGTGGAGGGGGAGCGATCCAGGGAGACGAGGACTCAATGTGGAGGGGGAGGGGTCTGTGGAGGGGAGGACTCTATGTGGAAGGGGAAGGGTCTGTGGATGGGAGGACTCAATGTGGAGGGGGAGGGGGTCTGTGGAGGGGAGGACTCTATGTGTGGGGGGGGGGCGATCCGTGGATAGGAGGACTCAATGTGGAGGGGGAGGGGTCTGTGGAGGGGAGGACTCTATGTGTGGGGGGGGGAGCGATCCGTGGAGAGGAGGACTCAATGTGGAGGGGGAGGGGTCTGTGGAGGGGAGGACTCTATGTGGAAGGGGAAGGGTCTGTGGATGGGAGGACTCAATGTGGAGGGGGAGGGGGTCTGTGGAGGGGAGGACTCTATGTGTGGGGGGGGAGCGATCCGTGGAGAGGAGGACTCAATGTGGAGGGGGAGGGGTCTGTGGAGGGGAGGACTCTATGTGGTGTGGGGAGCGATCCGTGGAGAGGAGGACTCAATGTGGAGGGGGAGGGGTCTGTGGAGGGGAGGACTCTATGTGGAAGGGGAGGGGTCTGTGGAGGGGAGGACTCAATGTGGAGGGGGTCTGTGGAGGGGAGGACTCTATGGAGGGGGGCGGTCTGTGGACAGGGAGCAGTCTGTGGAGGTGAGGACTCTATGTGGAAGGGAGGACTCTAAGTGGAGAGGGAGCGGTCAGTAGAGGGGGAGCGGTCTGTGGAGGGGAGGACTCTATGTGGAAGGGAGGACTCTATGTGGAGAGGGAGCGGTCTGTGGAGCGGGAGCGGTCTGTGGAGAGGAGGACTCTATGTGGAGGGGGTGCGGTCTGTGGAGGGGAAGAGTCTATGTGAAGGGGAGAACTCTATGTGGAGGGGGAGTGGTCTGTGGAGGGGAGAACTCTATGTGGAGGGGGAGTGGTCTGTGGAGGGGAGGAGTCTATGTGGTGGGGAGAACTCTATGTGGTGGGGAAGTGGTCTGTGGAGGGGAGGACTCTATGTGGAGGGGGAGCGGTCTGTGGAGGGGAGGACTCTATGTGGAAGGGGAAGGGTCTGTGGATGGGAGGACTCTATGTGGAGGGGGAGGGGTCTGTGGAGGGGAGGACTCTATGTGGGGGGGGAGCGATCCGTGGAGAGGAGGACTCAATGTGGAGGGGGAGGGGTCTGTGGAGGGGAGGACTCTATGTGGAGAGGGAGCGGTCTGTGGAGGGGGAGGACTATACGTGGAGGGGGAGCGGTCTGTGTGGAGGGGAGGACTCTATCTGGAGGGGAAGGGTCTGTGGATGGGAGGACTCAATGTGGAGGGGGAGGGGGTCTGTGGAGGGGAGGACTCTATGGAGGGGGAGCGGTCTGTGGAGGGGAGGACTCTATGTGGGGGGGGGGAGCGATCCGTGGAGAGGAGGACTCAATGTGGAGGGGGGGGGGGTCTGTGGAGGGGAGGACTCTATGTGGAGGGGGAGGGGTCTGTGGAGGGGAGGACTCTATGTGGAGGGGGAGGGGTCTGTGGAGGGGAGGACTCTATGTGGAAGGGGAAGGGTCTGTGGATGGGAGGACTCAATGTGGAGGGGGAGGGGGTCTGTGCCCGGGAGGACTCCATGGCGGGGGAGCCGTCTGTGGAGGGGAGGACTCTATGTGGAGGAGGAGCGGTCTGTGGACAGGGAGCAGTCTGTGGAGGTGAGGACTCTATGTGGAAGGGAGGACTCTAAGTGGAGAGGGAGCGGTCTGTAGAGGGGGAACGGTCTGTGGAGGGGAGGACTCTATGTGGAGGGGGAGCGGTCTGTGGAGGGGAGGACTCTATGTGGATGGGGAGGGATCTGTGGAGGGGAGGACTCTATCTGGAGGGGAAGCGGTCTGTGGAGGGGAGGACTCTATGTGGAGGGGAAGCGGTCTGTGGAGGGGAGGACTCATTGGGGGGGAAGCGGTCTTTTGGGGGGGAGGCCCCAATTGGAGGGGGATGACCCGCAAATGGGGGAGGACTCTTGGGGGCCGTTAAATTTTTTTTCCGGTTTTTTTTCTAAAATCTAAATAGATATTGGGGGTTTTTGTGGTTTAATAAAATTTTTTTTTCCCCCTGGAGGTTTTAGGGCATGTCAAATTCCCTGGGGAGTTCTTGGGGGAAAGTCATATTCCTGGAGGTCTTGGGGCAGTCATATTCCTGGGGGGGGCCCCTTGGGAAGGCAGTCATATTCCGGATGTCTTGGGGCAGTCATATTCCTCGAGTTCTTGGGGAAGTCATATTCCTGGAGTTCTTGGGGCAGTCATATTCCTCGAGTTCTTAGTGCAGTCATATTCCTGGAGTTCTTGGGGCAGTCATATACCTGGACTTCTTGGGGGGGCAGTCAATTCCTGGGATTTCTTGGGGGCAGTCATATTCCTGGATTCTTGGGGCAGTATATTCGGGGACTTCTTTGGGGCAGTCTATCCTGGACGTCTTGGGGCAGTCATTTTCCTGGAGTTTGGGGGCAGTCATATTCCGGGGGTTTTTTTGGAGTAGTCTATTCCTGGAGGCCCTGAGGGCTAATAATTTTTAATTCCGGAGGTCTTAGGGCAGTTCTTGGGGCAATAATATTCCTGGAGTTCTTGGGGCAGTAATTTTCCTGGAGGTCTTGGAGCAGTCACATTCCTGGAGCTCCTGGGGCAGTCATATTCCGGGAGCTCTTGGGCATAATATTCCGGAGCTTTTTTTGGGAAATCATATTCCTGAAGGTCTTGGGGCGCCATATATCCTGGAGTTCTTGGGTATTTCTTATTCCTGGAGGTCTAGAGGGCTCATAAGAAATATTACCGGGAGGTCGTGGGGCAGTCATATTCCTGGAGGTCTTGGGGCAGTAAATATTCCTGGGGGTGTCTTGGGGCAGTCATTTTCCCTGGAGGTCTTGGGGCAGGTCATATTCCTGGAATTCTTGGGGCAGTCATATTCCTGGACTTCTTGGGGCAGTCATATTCCTGGAGTTCTTGGGGCAGTCATATTCCTAGACTTCTTGAGGCAGTCATATTCTTGGAGGTCGTGGGGCAGTCCTATTCTTGGACGTCTTGGGGCAGTCATATTCCTGGATGTCTTGGGGCAGTAAAATTCATGGAGCTCTTGGGGCAGTCATATTCCTGAAGGTCTTGGGGCAGTCATATTCCTGGGGTTCTTGGGTTAGTCATATTCCTGGAGGTCTAGAGGGCTAATAAGTTATATTCCTGGAGGTCTTAGGGCAGTTCTTGGGGCAATAATATTCCTGGGGTTCTTGGGGCAGTCATACACCTGGAGGTCTTGGGGCAGTCATACTCCTGGAGTGCCTGGGGCAGTCATATTCCTGGAGCATTTGGGGCAGTAATATTCCTGGAGTTCTTGGGGCAGTCATATTCCTGGAGGTCTTGGGGCAGCCATATTCCTGGAGTTCTTGGGTTAGTCATATTCCTGGAGGTCTAGAGGGCTCATAAGTAATATTCCTGGAGGTCGTGGGGCAGTCATATTCCTGGAGGTCTTGGGGCAGTCATATTCCTGGAGGTCTTGGGGCAGTCATATTCCTGGAGGTCTTGGGGCAGTCATATTCCTGGAGGTCTTGGGGCAGTCATATTCCTGGAGGTCTTGGGGCAGTCATATTCCTGGAGGTCTTGGGGCAGTCATATTCCTGGAGGTCTTGGGGCAGTCATATTCCTGGAGCTCTTGGGGCAGTCATATTCCTGGAGGTCTTGGGGCAGTCATATTCCTGGAGTTCTTGGGGCAGTCATATTCCTGGAGTTCTTGGGGAAATTATACTCCGGGAAAGGTTTTGGGAGCAGCCCTATTCCTGGGGGTTTCCGGGGGGCGGGTCATTTTCCCTGGAGGTTTTTGGGGCCCATTTCATTTTTCCGGGGTTTTTGGGGGCCAAGTATTTTCCCCGGGGGTTTTTGGGGCCCCAAAAGGGCCATTTTTTCCTTTGGGGTTTGGGGCAGCATTTTCCCTGGAGGTTTTGGGGGCGGGCTTTTTCCCCCTGGAGGTCTTGGGGCCCAGTCATATTCCTGGAGGCCCTTGAGGCAGTCAATTCCTGGGGTTCGGGGGCCAGTCATTTTCCCTTTGGGGTTTTGGGGGCAGTAAATTTTGGGGGGTTCTTGGGGCAGTATTTTTCCCGGGGGGGTCTTGGGGGGCAGCCCAAAATTTTTTGGAGTCTTGGGGCAGTAATTTTCCTGGAGGTCTTGGGGAGCCCATATTCCTGGGGAAACTTTTGCTATAAAAAATAAGTTTAAAAAGGCCAGTTAATAATATCCCTGGTGGTCTTGTAGGTTAATGCGCTTTTCTACCATCATCTCTGATGACATACTGATTAGATATACTGTCAATGCTGGATTCTGGGGGTGTGACCACTGGGACCCTCACCAAGGCTTATAAACAATGGGCCCCTAAATGACTAGGTCGAAAACAGTGTCCCTGGTGTCTTGAGGATTAATATAAGTACCGATGGTTTATGTTGCTTAAACAGAATACCCCTGTTTTGGGGGGAAAATAAAAAACCCCCTGGGTTTTTGTTAAAAAACAGTATCCCTGTTGTCTTGAGGGTTAGTATTAAAACCCCTAGTTTTTGTGGGTTAATAACGGTTTCCCTGGTGTCTTAGGGGTTAATAATAATATCCTTGATGTTGTTGTTAAAAATTCCCCTGTTTCTTTTGGGCATTTAAAGGCCTTAAGCCTCCTTTTTGGTGGGGGGTTTTCATCTCCCATACACTTTAGATAGCTAGTTAGTGTTTCTGTATTTCACAGGGTTTTCTTTTTTAAATACATTGGACTCATTGGATTAGGTCAGAACTTTTGGACTTTTTTGGGGACCCTTTTGGATTTGGGTTTGGGATGCTTTGGGGACTATGTTGGAGCCATTGGACTAGGATGGACCAGCGATGGATCCATTTCTTTAATTCTTTACTGAAAACGTCCTATTATCGGTAAGGTCCTATGTAGTCGGCTTATTTTGCTTTAATGGGGGGGTTTTAAGATCGGGGGGGTTTGTTTGATCTGTTTTTTTCAGCAGCGGGAAAAGCCTAATGAATTTTTTTCCATAGCCCCCGTTTAGGGGTTCTTATTCCTTCCCACCCCTGGGCACCAGAATCACCATTTTGGTACTTATCCAGTATTTATATAATACGGAAGGGTGCACAAGTGATTGTGCCCCCCCAGTGGTCAAGTACCACAGGGGGACTAAATGTAAACATAAAAAAAAGTTTTAAAAGTATAAATAAAAGTTCCTTTTGCCATATTTAAAAAGTGACACAAAATTTGGGTTTTTGGGTTGGGGTCCAGGGAAAATTAAAATTTTATAACAATTTTTTACTGTTTCGGGGGAACACCCCCCAAAAGGGAAAAAAAAATTCCAAAATTTTTGGTTTTTTTTTTTTTTACTTCACGCCCCAAAAAAAAATTGGGAATAAAAAGTAAAATAAAAAGGGTCGTATGTATTTTAAAAGGGGCCCCCAATAAGAAGTCGTTTCCCAACCCCCCAAAAAATTTTCCCCCACAATCGGGTTTCCATGGGGGAGAAAAAAAAAATTTTTCCCGGGTTTGGGGCCAAAAAATTTGGCGCCGGTGGGAGGATAAGAAAGGGAGAAAGTTTGTATTTTTTTTTCAAAGTAATAAAAGTTCATGAAAACCCCAGGTATTCGGTGTCACTGGAATCAACCTGCAGAATCCAGATATCCCGCCCATGATACCCGAAGATAAACGCCGTAAAAAAGAAAAAACCTCCGAAAAAAGGGGCCGCAAAAAACAATTTTTTCACGGTTCAAAAAACCCCTTAAAGGCTTTTTTTTCGTTTTTTTCCGAACTTTTCTATGGTTCAGTCAATGACACCATTAAAAAGTGCCCTTTGTCCTGAAAAATAACAACCCCCATAGGTCAATGTAGGTGGAAGAATAAAACAAATGACGGCTCTTGGAAGGAGGAAAAAAAACAAAGAACCAAAATATTATGACCGCTTCCATAGGGGCAAATATGACCCAGCCTGGTCCCTGGGGTAACTTTGTCTTCTAGGTTCCGGAGATCATGTGTGCCCCGGGAAAACCCTAAAACCTCACAGGTCAGTTTCCCCCTGGGGGCCCCTTTTTTTTTTTCTTTTTTGGAAATATCTATAGATGGACGGGACCCGGGAGAGGGACCTTGCTTTCTGTGAGGCAGGAGGCGGCTGCATTAAGAATTCCTGCTGTCCTGGGCATTTGTAGTAATAGGCGCCCTTTTGATTAGGTTTACCCCCATTTTGGATTTTGGTTTCGCCCTTTTTTTACAGGTCAAAATTTTTATTAATTACACTTGTTTCCTGTTGAATTAAAGGGCAAAACCCGGTTTTTTCTAGGGCCCGGACCAGTGAAGAATTCATTCCTTTCATAAAGTGGACAGTGGAATGTTATCGGGAATTTTTTTTTTTAACCATTTTATGTCCTTTTATTTTAGTAGTTTGGGCCCTTTTTTGTGCCCCAAAACCCCCCATTTGTGAGTATGGAATTATCTCCCCTTTCATCTAGAAAAGCTTTTAGTGGGTTTTTTTTTGTAATTTCAAAGGGTTTTCTAACCCCAGACCCCGGGTTTGGGTTAGGGTTTAGACCTGTTGGGACTAGGTTGGACCTATTAAAAGCTAATTTGGACCGTTTGTATTAGGTTTAAAGGCCCGTTGGATGGGTTTAGACCTTTGGATTTTGTTTTTGGGCCCTTTGTGGATTTAAATCAGGGCCTTTTTGGAAATTTGCGATAGTTTTCCCTTTTTTAAAGGGGAGGTTTTTTTTTTTAATTGTTTTAGTATTTTTTAAAAGGAGGTGTCCACCATAGTTTATAACTGTTTGCATGTACAAAATTTAAAAAGCACACCCCCCTAGAGATTTAGGTTTACTTTTCCTAGATCTCTTTGGGGCATGCAGGGAGAATTCCCCCCTTTCCCCACCTCCCATTCCCCTTTAAAAGGTTTTCGCCCAAAAATTTCCCTAGTTGGCGGGGAAAAAGGCCCAGCCCCGGGGCCTGGGGGGCGCTTTGACCTCTAAGTTCCTGGGATCATGTGACAGGAAGCTGAACACTCACAGGTCAGCTCTCTGGCGCCCTCTGTTTCTGCTGCAGTGTCTGGGAATCCTGGACTGGGTGGACGATGAGGTTAATGCTCCGTCTGATGCTGTCAGTAGTAGATGACACGAGCTTTTTGTAAGGCAGGAGGAGGCTGTATTTCCTCCCAGTATTTTCCGGGGACGTTCCCTCCTCCTTATTCCAGGCACGTTCAGCTTTCTCCAGCCAAAAAGGATGTTTCATCTTTCATTTAAAAAATTATAACTGGCCCCCTAGCGCCATCGCGCCATTGGCTGCAAACTTAAAATCAATACTAATCAATGACAGGTCTGTAAAATAAGCCGGTTGAGTCATGCAGCCATTCCCATCACCCCTCCCCCGCCTCTCTGGCAAAAAGCAGTAAGGGACGCGACCGGATCCCCATGTTTATGTGCTGTTTTCCCGGTCACACAGGGCGCTGCCTCTCTCCGTTATCACACCGGTTTCCCCACAGATGCTCCATTTATGACAGTATTTTTCTCATTGATAATGATCATTATTCCCATAGCAGCAACACATTCCATAGCGCTGTACAAACCAAAAGATATCAACTAATAAGAGAGAAAGGAGCCCGCACAGCCCGAAGAGCTGACAATCTAAAGCAGTGCACTATTGGGGAACTACAACTCCCATCGTACAATCAGCCAGTGGCTTTTAGTTCCTCAGCAGCTGGAGAGAGTGGCAGGTGGGGGAAAGTGTCATTGACACGGGGGCCCCAATAATCAGCTCCACTGGTGGGCACCAGGCATCCCAGTCCAAGACTGAGGCCAGAGGTGGGACCAACAGCAAATGTCAGAATATCTATACAGTCAATAGGGTCATCTTGTGAGTGGCCCCTGATATCTGGGTGGTCAGTAGGGTCATTTTATGAGCAGCGCCTGATATTTTGGCAATCAGTAGGGTCATCTTATGAACAGCCCCCGAGATCTGCGTGGACAATAGGATCATCTTATGAGTGGCCCCGAGATGTGGGGGGTCCGTAGGGTCAGCGTCTTAGTGACCCCTGATATTTGGGCAGTCAGTAAGGTCATCCTGTGAACAGCCCCTGATATCTGGGCGGTCAGTAGAGTCATCTTATGAGCATCCTCAGATATTTGGGGGGTACAGAAGGGACACCTTATAGAGGCCCAGATAACTGGATGATCAGTAGGGTCATTTTGTGAGTGGCCTCTGATATCTGAGTGGTCAGTAGGGTCATCTTATGAGTGTCCCCCAATATCTGGGTGGTCAGTAGGGTCATCTTGTGAGTGGCCTCCGATATCTGAGTGGTCAGTAGGGTCATCTTCTGAGCAGCCCCTGATATCTGGGTGGTCAATAGAATAATCCTGCTAGCGACTCCCAATATCACAGTGGTCAGTTAGGTCATCTTATGAGCATCCTGTTGTATCTGTATGGTCAGTAGGGTCATCTTATGAGCATCCCCAATATTTGGTCAGTCAGTAAGGTCATCTTATGATCATTCCCCAATATCTGGGTGGTCAGTAGGGTCATCTTATGAGCGTCCCCAATATCTGGGCGGTCAGTAGGGTCATCTTATGAGCGTCCCCCAATATTGAAGTAAGGGTTCTTTGAATCCTCCAATATCTGGTCAGTCAGTAGGGTCATCTTATGAGCGTCCCCCAATATCTGGGTGGTCAGTAGGGTCATCTTATGAGCATCCTCCAATATCTGGGTGGTCAGTAGGGTCATCTTATGAGCGTCCCCCAATATCTGGGTGGTCAGTAGGGTCATCTTATGTGCGTCCCCCAATATCTGGGTGGTCAGTAGGGTCATCTTATGAACGTCCCCAATATCTGGGTGGTCAGTAGGGTCATCTTATGATCATTCCCCAATATCTGGGTGGCGTAGGGCCCATCTTAGATCATTCCCCATATCGGGGGGAGGGGTTTTTAAAAGTCCCCTATTTTTAAGTTTTTTAAACCCCAAATACTGGGTGGTCATAAAGGGCCCCGGTTTTTTTGGGGTTGGGGGGGGTTTTTCCCCTCAATATCGGGGTGGTCAGGGGCCCTCTTTGGGGTTTTTCCCCAAATATTGGGTGGTCAGTGTGAATCTTATGTGCGTCCCCCAATATCTGGGTGGTCAGTAGTGTCATCTTATGTGCATCCCCCAATATCTGGGTGGTCAGTAGAGTCATCTTATGAGCGTCCCCCAATATCTGGTCAGTCAGTAGAGTCATCTTATGAGCGTCCCCCAATATCTGGGTGGTCAGTAGGGTCATCTTATGAGCGTCCCCCAATATCTGGGCAGTCAGTAGGGTCACCTTGTGACCAGCGACCTATATAACAGGTGACTGCGCGGTTTTGGGGGTCACTGGTGTTTACATTTATTCGGCGTCCTCCTCTCGTGCCCATTGCTCACATTCCTCTTGTGTGTGAAACATACAAAGTAAATGCCCCCGGGGTCAGGACCTGGTGAATATTTGACTATGACGCCTCAGTTGTCCTCTGGTAATCGCTGATTAATTGCTGAGCAGACGCAGAGGTGAAGGCTCTGGATGAATGTCCCCAATTCTCCCAGAAGACGCCACAGCCACAGATTATAAACGGCAGCCATCAGAGGGTCCAAGAGAACTAAAAGGGGTATTCCAAAACTTTTAAAAACTTGTTAAGAGGATGATACAAAAAAATCCCCCTTACCTTGTAAAGCTGCTCGTCCAGCGCTGCCACCGACGGGTGACTCCAGCAGGACCCTTTCTGTGGTTCACCCCTGTAGGTTCTCTTGAACTCTTCGGTGGAGGTCCCCTTTAGGTTCTCTTGAACTCTTCGGTGGAGGTCCCCTTTAAAGGTTCTCTCTTTGACTCTTCGGTGGAGGTCCCCTTTAGGTTCTCTTGGACTCTTCGGTGGAGGTCCCCTTTAGGTTCTCTTGGACTCTTCGGTGGAGGTCCCCTTAAGGTTCTCTCTTAGACTCTTCGGTGGAGGTCCCTTTTAGGTTCTCTTGGACTCTTCGGTGGAGGTCCCCTTTAGATTCTCTTGGACTCTTCGGTGGAGGTCCCCTTAAGGTTCTCTCTTGGACTCTTCGGTGGAGGTCCCCTTTAGGTTCTCTTGGACTCTTCGGTGGAGGTCCCCTTTAGGTTCTCTTGGACTCTTCGGTGGAGGTCCCCTTTAGGTTCTCTTGGACTCTTCGGTGGAGGTCCCCTTAAGGTTCTCTTGGACCCCTTCGGTGGAGGCCCCCTTTGGTTCTCTTGGTCTCGTCGGTGGAGGCCCCCTTTTTGGGTTTTCTCTTGGACTCTTCGGTGGAGGTCCCCTTTAGGTTCTCTTGGACTCTTCGGTGGAGGTCCCCTTTAATAGAGCTTCTAATACAAATATAGAGATAGTTCTGGATCTTTCTATGAGATTTTGTGACTCACTGTTTTAGCATTTTCACGTTCTCTGCTGCCAGTGTCTGGGGCAGGCTCGGACTGGCCCACAGGAGAATAGGGGAAACCCCCGGTGGGCCCCTGAGCATGGTAGACCTGGAGTTGTTTTTTAACTGAATCTACATCCTCAGAAGAGGCAAAAAAGTATAAAAAGAGAGGCAAAAGGCAGAGGATAGGAGACATGTACAGTCATTTACAGAAACTTAAGGGTGGCCCCTAAAATAAATCCACCAGTGGGCCCACAAACAGCTCAACTGGTGGGCCCCTAGAATCAACTGCACCTGTGGGCCCTCTACACCCCAGTCCGACACTGGTCTGGGGACATTCTTGTCTTTATTCAGTTCTGCTCACATCTGAGGATTTGTTTCTGTTCTGTCCAGGGTGTAATTTCCTTTGTGGGGTCCATCAGGACCCGTCCCCACGCTGCGGTTTATTAGTCAGTTTTTCAGATGTTTGTGGTTTTAGAACTGTCTGAAAACCGACAAGTAACGCTCCCCATAGACTTTAATAGAAAATCCGTGCAGCAGTCCCCACTGTCCCCACAGTCCCCACTGAACAGATTTTCTGCCTGATGGTTTTTCACACCACCAGCGGCTCGAAACACTTAGAACGTGTTCATTCTTCTGCTCGGTAAATTGCCGAAAAACTGGACGGTTTCTGTGTCAAAAAATGTCCAAGAACCGATTGTAATGGACGGTTCTGATGAAGTCAAAACGGAGCAGATTTTGTCCTTTGCCCTTAGGTTCACATCTGTGTCGGAGGTTTTGTTCAAAACCTTCATGGCAGAGGTGGTGCTGGATCCGTTAAATGACAGATGGTGTTGACTACAATGGGGTCCATTTAGTTTTCGCCACGGTCCCTCATTTTAAGGGGCGTTCACGCGGCAAAGGCAAAACACCGGTCGGATTTTCCTATTTAAATCAATGTAAAAGGTTTCAAATCTGAAAACTGTCTGTAAAACCGACTGAAAACCCAAAGCTGCTGGGACAGGACCTAACAGGAGAAATCGCATGGCGCTCACAGAGTCTCCGAGGCAGATGTGAGCGGAGCCTGAGCTGAAGAGCCTGGACCCCAGACTGATACATTGCGCCCGCACCGATAGATTGTAACAAACTATAACGATCAGAGGAGACATTGGATACAGAATTGTCCAGACTGATACTTTACCCGCACCGATATATTGTAACAAACTATAACGACAGAGGAGACATTGGATACAGAATTGTCCAGACTGAAACATTGTAAACCCCCACCGATAGATTGTAACAAACTATAACGATCAGAGGAGACATTGGATACAGAATTTGTCCAGACTGATACATTGTACCCGCACCGATAGATTGTAACAAACTATAACGAACAGAGGAGACATTGGATACAGAATTTGTCCAGACTGATACATTGTACCCGCACCGATAGATTGTAACAAACTATAACGATCAGAGGAAGACAAATTTGGGTACAGAATTTGTCCAGACTGATACATTGTAACCCCCCACCAATAGATTGTAAAAAACTATAACGAACAGAGGAGACATTGGATACAGAATTTGTCCAGACTGATACATTGTACCCGCACCGATAGATTGTAACAAACTATAACGAACAGAGGAGACATTGGATACAGAATTTGTCCAGACTGATACATTGTACCCGCACCGATAGATTGTAACAAACTATAACGATCAGAGGAGACATTGGATACAGAATTTGTCCAGACTGATACATTGTAAGCAATGGGCAGATCCAAGCTCATAGACGGTCAGAGGTCCTGTTAGGCGCATGCAGCACTCATTTTTCCATTCAAATGATAGACCCTACTATAGTCATTGGGGTCCATGTGTGCCTTTGCTGTTCTTCATATTACGGGTCTAGCACCGTGTTATTTTCTGATGGAACAGAAAACCAGGAAAACCAACTGCAGATGTGAACCTACCCTGAAACCAAGAACATCTCCAGTCACTAACAGCAAGCAGCGATATTGAAAATATCAAGACTTAGGGCCACATGTATGATTTTTGGGACCCAGACGCCATTTTTTGCACGCATTAGTAGAGTGGAATGCGCCTGAATCTATGAACCTGTTCAACTGCGGGTCATAGATTCAGCGCTTTCTATCTAATAACCCCTTAATGACCGCGCACCTTTTTTTGACATCGGCTGGTGCGGGTCGTTCGTCTACAGCGACGTCTTTTGGTGTTGCTGCAGACTTAGGGCTTTGCGGCGCCCGGCGCCGGAAACGGGGCTGTTCTACACAACCCTGATCCCAGAGCATCTCCTGCAAGCACTGGGGAGTGGGGGAACCTCCGCAAGCTGGTGCTTTAACCCTTTGAACGTGGTGGTGCGTTACCGCAGTGCAATCAAAGGGTTTCCCCTGCTCTGTCGGGTGATCGGAACACCCAGTGACCCGACAGAGCTTGGGGAATGGCTGCACAGTCAGCCCTAGGGGCCTAGAGTGGCCCCAGAGCTGTCTGTGTAACAAGCCAGTGATCAGGACAGACTGTGTGCTGTCCAGATCACTGCCTGTGTCAAAGTGACACAGATTATAATGTATGCTGATACATTACCAAGTGTTAAAAAAAAAAAAGTAAAACAGTTCTCCCTTCATGGGATTAAAAAAAAGTAAAAAATATAAAAAGTGTAAAAAAAACATGAATAAAAAAAAAAAAAATAAAATAAAAATAAATATTTAATAAAAAATAATTGTGCATACATTACACACAAAAAAAATCTACACATATTAGGTCTCCACACGACAATAATAACTTGTAGAATTAATCTAACAAGTTATTAAGTGTGGAATGTGAATGGTGTAAATAAAAACAAACACATTTTTTACAATTAAAAAAAAAAATTCTGCAATAATTTCTAAGTGAACTTAAACTATTCCCCCATAAAGTACAACTTGTTCTGAATAAAACGAGGCCTCATCCAACTGCGTCATTGAAAAAATAAAAAAGTTACAACTCAACAAGGAGGCAAAAACTAAAAAAATGTTCTGTTCATTAACTACTTTTCAGGCCCGGGGCTTAAGGGGTTAAGTGACACTTCAGGCTCAGGTGAACCTCTTGTACCGTGGTCGCCCTGTCCCAGCAGTAATGCACCCAGTTTGCCGTCCTCCCATCATAAATGTGTAGAATCATACAGTCGTGGTTCGATGGGCCCAGAACACCCCCACATCTTAGGTGCATTACAAAGTGCAGCGGGTTCCTGATAATGTGCCTAATTTTGGAGTGCGCCTGATTATAAATCTAGAGAACAGGGCTGAAAGGACACCCGAACACCGGCGCAGCTCTGGACATGTCGCCCCAAGTGTCTCAGAGAGGTGCAGGACTTTTCATCCTACTGCGCTGAAGCTTTATTCGCACAGATGTCAGTTTTCACTGGTAAAAGTTTAGATGATTAAATCCGCGATCCGTAATAATGCGCAGGTGCAGCAATTTTGCCCATGGAAACCCTTTGGGCATTTCCCCACGGTCTGGTTTCTCAGCCGGATTTACAGACAGTTTTCGGTTTTGAGAGCCGTCTGTAAACCAGCTGTCAAACTTTAACATGGACCTTAAAGGGGTTGTCTCACTACAGGGATCACTGTTTTTTATGTTAAAAATCTTGCAAAAACAAGTCACTTTGCAATATGTGTCCATTACCAGTGTCCTACCTATTCCTAGCTATCCCCTCTTGTATGGGCTGCATCAGCCCCTCCGGTCGCTATAGCTACAGACCTGTGTGATCTCACCTGATAGGCTGCCAGCACTGGTCACTATAGCTACAGACCTGTGTGATCTCTCCTGATAGGCTGCCTGCACTGGTCACTATAGCTACAGACCTGTGTGATCTCTCCTGATAGGCTGCCAGCACTGGTTGCTATAGCTACAGACCTGTGTGATCTCTCCTGATAGGCTGCCAGCACTGGTTGCTATAGCTACAGACCTGTGTGATCTCTCCTGATAGGCTGCTAGCACTGGTTGCTATAGCTACAGACCTGTGTGATCTCTCCTGATAGACTGCCAGCACTGGTCGCTATAGCTACAGACCTGCTCGATCTCTCCCGATAGGCTGCCAGCACTGGTCACTATAGCTACAGACCTGTGTGATCTCTCCTGATAGGCTGCCAGCACTGGTCACTATAGCTACAGACCTGTGTGACCTCTCCTGATAGGCTGCCAGCACTGGTCACTATAGCTACAGACCTGTGTGATCTCTCCTGATAGGCTGCCAGCACTGGTCACTATAGCTACAGACCTGTGTGATCTCTCCTGATAGGCTGCAGCACTGGTCACTATAGCTACAGACCTGTGTGATCTCTCCTGATAGGCTGAAGGCACTGGTTGCTATAGCTACAGACCTGTGTGATCTCTACTGATAGGCTGCCTGCACTGGTCCTATAGCTACAGACCTGTTCAATCTCTCCTGATAGGCTTCCAGCACTGTTCGCTATAGCTACAGACCTGTTCCATCTCTCTTGATAGGCTTCCAGCACTGGTCACTATAGCTACAGACCTGTTCTATCTCTCCTGATAGGCTGCCAGCACTGGTCACTATAGCTACAGACCTGTTCTATCTCTCCTGATAGGCTGCCAGCACTGGTCACTATAGCTACAGACCTGTTCTATCTCTCCTGATAGGCTGCCAGCGCTGTTCGCTATAGCTACAGACCTGTTCCATCTCTCTTGATAGGCTGCCAGCACTGGTTGCTATAGCTACAGACCTGTTCTATCTCTCCTGATAGGCTGCCAGCACTGGTTGCTATAGCTACAGACCTCTTCAATCTCTCCTGATAGGCTGCCAGCGCTGGTCACTATAGCTACAGACCTGTGTGATCTCTCCTGATAGGCTGCCAGCGCTGGTCACTATAGCTACAGACTTGTTCTATGTCTCCTGATAGGCTGCTAGCACTGGTCGCTATAGCTACATACCTGTGTGATCTCTCCTGATAGGCTGCCAGCACTGGTCTCTATAGCTACAGACCTGTGTGATCTCTCTTGATAGGCTGCCAGCGCTGGTTGCTATAGCTACAGACCTGTGTGAGCTCTCCTGATAGGCTGCCAGCGCTGGTTGCTATAGCTGCAGACCTGTTTGATCTCTCCTGATAGGCTGCCAGCACTGGTCGCTATAGCTACAGACCTGTTCTATCTCTACTGATAGGCTGCTAGCGCTGGTCGCTATAGCTACAGACCTGTGTGACCTCTCCTGATAGGCTGCCAACGCTGGTTACTATAGCTACAGACCTGTTTGATCTCTCCTGATAGGCTGCCGGCACTGGTTGCTATAGCTACAGACCTGTTCAATCTCCCCTGATAGGCTGCCGGCACTGGTTGCTATAGCTACAGACCTGGCTTCTTCTGCAGCCTAGTAGAAGCCAGTAAACACTCCCCTGAATTCAAAATGAAACCAAGGAAACAGGACTGAGGTAAGATAAATCAATATAGTGAGACAACCCCTTTAATGCAAAATCCGTGCAGCAGTACCCATTTGACGGTTCACGACACTGCCGGCGGTCCAAAAATCATAGAACATGTTCATTCTTCTGCCCGGTTTTCGGGCAGAAAATGAACATATGGGTGCGAAGGGGGAGGGCGAATCCGCAAACTGCAGACAAAAAACGTCCCCCTGCCTGCCAGAAACAGAGCAAATACCAGTCGGGATTTCCTGACCGTTATTTGTCCTATTCCGTGTAAACGCGGCCTTTCCCATCGCTGCAGACATCTTGTGGCATCGGCCGCTCTTAGGACCAGCTCCTTTGTGGTGGGAGCAGAAGGGCATCCTCTGTTTATGGCAGTTCTTAATTAACTCCTAATTCTCCTCTAAGTATTTCGGAGAACTCGTGCCTGGAGACTCGGGGTGGTTGCGTGACAGTGTCGTCGGTCTCTGTTCCAGTTAAATTAATGTATAGGAGGCCTGTTTCCTCCACTTCCTCGCCTGGGCAGGATCTGCCGGGCAACTCCAAACTCCAAAACAGTTCTGGACACAAGATGAGAATGTCCAGAAATCCAGAGCTTGGAGGAGACGCATGACAGGAGGCACAATTCAATTACATGACAGAGACCGTAATTACATCACAAACATATAGACACCACAACTTTTATCATCCTATGGAAACAGTGACAAGTGTAACCATGGAAACTGCTCAAATGTATCAACTGGAATCAACAACTGTATCAACTCCTATCAATAAATATATCAACTCCTATCAACAACTGTATCAACTTATATCAACAAATGTATCAACTCCTATCAACAACTGTATAAACTCCTATCAATAAATATATCAACTCCTATCAACATATATATCAACTCCTATCAACAACTGTATCAACTCCTATCAATAAATGTATCAACTCCTATCAACAACTGTATCAACTCCTATCAACAAATGTATCAACTGGAATCAACAACTGTATCAACTCCTATCAATAAATATATCAACTCCTATCAACAACTGTATCAACTACTATCAACAAATATATCAACTCCTATCAACAACTGTATCAACTTATATCAACAAATGTATCAACTCCTATCAACAACTGTATCAACTATCAACAAATATATCAACTCTTATCAATAAATGTATCAACTCCTATCAATAAATGTATCAACTGGAATCAACAACTGTATCAACTCCTATCAATAAATGTATCAACTCCTATCAATAAATGTATCAACTCCTATCAACAACTGTATCAACTCCTATCAACAAATGTATCAACTGGAATCAACAACTGTATCAACTCCTATCAATAAATGTATCAACTCCTATCAACAACTGTATCAACTCCTATCAACAAATGTATCAACTCCTATCAACAACTGTATCAACTTATATCAACAAATGTATCAACTCCTATCAACAACTGTATCAACTCCTATCAACAAATATATCAACTCCTATCAACAACTGTATCAACTTATATCAACAAATGTATCAACTCCTATCAATAAATGTATCAACTCCTATCAACAACTGTATCAACTCCTATAAACAAGTGTATCAACTCCTATCAACAACTGTATCAACTCATATCAACAAATGTATCAACTCCTATCAACAACTGTATCAACTTATATCAACAAATGTATCAACTCCTATCAACAACTGTTTCAACTCCTATCAACAAATGTATCAACTGGAATCAACAACTGTATCAACTCCTATCAACAAATGTATCAACTGGAATCAACAACTGTATCAACTCCTATAAACAAGTGTATCAACTCCTATCAATAAATGTATCAACTCCTATCAACAACTGTATCAACTTCTATCAACAACTATCAACGCCATTCAACAAATGTATCAACTTCTATCAACAACTGTATAAACTCCATTCAACAACTGTATCAACTTCTATCAACAAATATATCAACTCCTATCAACAACTGTATCAACTCCTATAAACAAGTGTATCAACTCCTATCAACAACTGTATCAACTTATATCAACAAATGTATCAAATCCTATCAACAAGTGTATCAACTCCTATCAACAAATGTATAAACTCATATCAACAAATGTATCAACTGGAATCAACAACTGTATCAACTCCTATCAACAAATGTATCAACTGGAATCAACAACTGTATCAACTCCTATAAACAAGTGTATCAACTCCTATCAACAACTGTATCAACTCATATCAACAAATGTATCAACTCCTATCAACAACTGTATAAACTTCTATAAAAAACTATCAATTTCATTCAACAAATGTATCATCTTCTATAAACAACTGTATTAAATACATTCAACATCTGTATAAACTTCTATCAACTTTTATATCATCTCCTATCAACAACTGTATCAACTCCTATCAACAAATATATCAGTGTTTATGTTCTAAGGCCCTGATTGGCTACGTTTTGGTCCCATGTAATCTCATCCTCTGGTTGGCTACAGCTTTATCAAGTCTTGTGTTCTGCTGTTTTGATTGGCTAAAGGTTAGTTTTGTCGTGAGATAATTGATGTGGCGTAAAGTTCTGATTGACTGGCAATGCGATCTCATGCTCTGATTGGCTGGTAGAAGGATCTCATGCTAAAAAGGAAATTAGCAGATATTTAAATAAAACATAACCTTTAATCAACTCATTAAAAATATATCGAAAAGAGACTCACCAATCACTGGACACCAATCGAATGGTTCCTTAAACACCATGGATATGTATTCAGGGAAGACATCCATATTAGGAATCAAAAAACTGACCCATACTGTGAAAAAGAGGGGGATTATATAAACACGCTCTCCTTTCCCTGCTCCAAGGATGCTATAGCTCCACCCTTAGCGAGAATTACGCCCTAAAGAGAGCGACCCCACAAAACTGTACCTATTGAACCCTGTGCATCATCCCTAAACTTACAAACACAGACAAAAAGTAGGACAGAAGTGTTTCAAACAGCAGTGGCTGAGATCTTCAGTGAGCAAAAAACAATCGTCCAACAGGGCAAATAATTTGGGCTAAATGGTTGGTGTGCCTGAAGGGAAAGGTGCCCCTATGTGATGACCTCTGTTAAACTACATCTTAAGGATCTCATGCTCTGTTTGGATACAGGGGTTTCTAACACTGTAATTGCTCTGATTGGCTAGTAACATAATCTCATGCTCTGATTGGCTGGTAGTAGGATCTCATGCTCTGATTGGCTAGTAACATAATCTCATGCTCTGATTGGCTGGTAGTAGGATCTCATGCTTTGATTGGCTGGTGGTAGGATCTCATGCTCTGATTGGCTGGTAGTAGGATCTCATGCTTTGATTGGCTGGTAGTAGGATCTCATGCTTTGATTGGCTGTAGTAGGATCTCATCCTGATTGGCTATAACATAATCTCACTTGATTGGCTGGTAGTAGGATCTCATGCTTTGATTGGCTGGTGGATTGGCTGGTAGTAGGATCTCATGCTTTGATTGGCTGGTGGTAGGATCTCATGCTCTGATTGGCTGGTAGTAGGATCTCATGCTCTGATTGGCTGGTGGTAGGATCTCATGCTTTGATTGGCTGGTGGTAGGATCTCATGCTCTGATTGGCTGGTAGTAGGATCTCATGCTCTGATTGGCTGGTAGTAGGATCTCATGCTCTGATTGGCTAGTGATATAATCTCATGCTCTCATTGGCTAATAATATAATCTAATGCTCTGATTGGCTGGTAGTAGGATATCATGCTCTGGCTAGTAATATAATCTCATGCTTTGATTGTCTGGCAGTAGGCTCTCATGCTCTGATTGGCTGGTAGTAGGATCTCATGCTTTGATTGGCTGGTGGTAGGATCTCATGCTTTGATTGGCTGGTGGTAGGATCTCATGCTCTGATTGGCTGGTAGTAGGATCTCATGCTCTGATTGGCTGGTAGTAGGATCTCATGCTCTGATTGGCTGGTAGTAGGATCTCATGCTCTGATTGGCTGGTGGTAGGATCTCATGCTCTGATTGGATGGTGGTAGGATCTCATGCTCTGATTTGCTGGTAGTAGGATCTCATGCTCTGATTGGCTGGTAGTAGGATCTCATGCTCTGATTGGCTAGTGATATAATCTCATGCTCTCATTGGCTAATAATATAATCTAATGCTCTGATTGGCTGGTAGTAGGATATCATGCTCTGGCTAGTAATATAATCTCATGCTTTGATTGTCTGGCAGTAGGCTCTCATGCTCTGATTGGCTGGTAGTAGGATCTCATGATATGATTGGCTGGTGGTAGGATCTCATGTTTGATTGGCTGGTGGTAGGATCTCATGCTCTGATTGGCTGGTAGTAGGATCTCATGCTCTGATTGGTAGAGGATCTCATGCTTGATTGGCTGGTTGATGGTTACTCATGCTCTGATTGCTCGGTGTAGGACATCTCATTATCCTGATTGGATGTGTAGGATCTCATGCTCTGATTTGCTGGTAGTAGGATCTCATGCTCTGATTGGCTGGTAGTAGGATCTCATGCTCTGATTGGCTAGTGATATAATCTCATGCTCTCATTGGCTAATAATATAATCTAATGCTCTGATTGGCTGGTAGTAGGATATCATGCTCTGGCTAGTAATATAATCTCATGCTTTGATTGTCTGGCAGTAGGATCTCATGCTCTGATTGGCTGGTGGTAAGATCTCATACTCTGATTGGCTGGTAATATAATCTCATGATCTGATTGGCTGGTAGTAGGATCTCATGATCTGATTGGCTGGTGGTAGGATCTCATGCTCTGATTGGATACAGGGGTCTCTCTTCCAATGACTGCTCTGAATGGTTACATCCTGCTCCCAATATACCTGCCTCTATCTGGGACATCTCCCATTTAATCCTAATGTTGTCACTATTCTGTGGTGGGGGTGGATGTTGTGGGGGGGGGGGTGCGTTGACTTTGTAGTCAGGAGCAGTAATTGTTATTATCTCTATGTATTATGTTCATCAGATTTTAATTTTTCTTCCTTTTAATGAGCTTGTTTCTGTAACAACTCCAACCCCCCAGGAAAGGCCCCCCCCCCCAACCCCCGCAGCAGACACAGGAAAAGCCATCTCAGCTAAATCATCAGGCAGCGGCTGGATGGAGACACTTGCGCGGTTTGGTGGAGGTTCAATGTGGGTACACCCCAGGAATGGGAAAGTAATAGAGAAAACTGTCCCTAGCTGTCCATAGCTCTGTCCCTCAAAGCTCACCCTATGTCTACCCCTAACACTGGAACCTCTGAGGAAACCCTAACACCTTTCCCTCGAATTTGACCCTAAGCTACAACTGACCCTAATACAGCAAGTGGCTACAGGACCCAGCGAGTCCTGAGAAAAGAAACAGCAAGATCCTTCATCCTGGTGAGTGGACAAGCGAGGATCCCGAGCATGAATTCACTCCAAACAAACAGACAACAAGACAGACCTAACACAAAGACTCCTGCAGACCTAATAAGAAAAGGATTTACTTCTCCACTTGGAAACCATCAACAAGTAGGTGAAATGCTGTTGATGGATCCTTTTATTCAAAATATGTTTGTGTGTATGCGGCTCAGTAAGAGGTGAATCCCCCACAGTCTGAGGACCACATGACAGGGAGTTGATCTAGAGAGAAAATATCTCAGTTGCGTCACTCAGAGGACAAAATATGCGTCATGAAAAGAACAGATCAGTTAACAGCAGGTTGTGGGTGGTGTCTGTGCAGCAACATTTGAACGTTCCTCTGCACCGCACAAGCTAAAATCTGAAAAATAAGTCAAAATGGACGTAATAGACGTCACATGACTATTTGTGGCGGGACGGCGATTGTGACGTGGTAACCACAGGGCCCGACCGCCCCTCCGCCCGCCATCTGCTTCCCGTTTCTGCCTTCTTGTCCCTTAGGAAGATTTCCCACAAGTGTCACAGGCAACGAGCAGATGTTATTTGGGATAATGAGTGTAATCGGATGTCAGCAGGGACCTGGTGCACGCAGCCGCCCCGCGCCGAGCTCTCTCATCAGATCCGTTCAGATCAGTTCTGTGATCGAAAGAAGTGGAAAACCCTTATATAATACTGTATCCATTCAAGAGTCTCCTGGGTATATATACTTGTCTTCCAGTTCCTTATCGTAGCTGAGGATTTGTTACAGTTGGCTCAATAAAACCTATCCTGTACTAACACTTCTCACAGCTGAGGGTTTGTTACAGTTGGCTCAATAAAACCTATCCTATGCTAGCACTTTTCACAGCTGAGGGTTTGTTACAGTTGGCTCAATAAAACCTATCCTATGCTAGCACTTTTCACAGCTGAGGGTTTGTTACAGTTGGCTTTATAAAACCTATCCTATCCTAGCACTTTTCACAGCTGAGGGTTTGTTACAGTTGGCTTTATAAAACCTATCCTATCCTAGCACTTCTCACAGCTGAGGGATTGCTTTAGCTGGCTCAATAAAACCTATCCTATGCGAGCACTTCTCACAGCTGAGGGCTTGCTACAGTTGACTCAAAAAAACATCTTAATTTAAGGGTACGTCCACACAGCCGATGTAAAATGTTGGTCAGATTCTGCCTAAGTCTTTCCATAGGTTTTGGGGGACGGTTCTGTCTGCAGTTTGCGGAATCCCCCATAACCATTGATTTGCACAACTTCCGCACGAAAACCAGGATGGAAGATCGAGCAAACTCCAGGTTTTTCGGAACGCTGGCGGCTGAATAGTCATCCGGCTGAAAACCCATTCAGTACAGACTGCTGAACAGATTTAAAGTCTATAGAGATGGTTTCTTGTTGGTTTTAAGACGGTTTCCAAATCTGCAAATTGTCTGAAAATCCGTCCTCTGATCCAGGCCGTGGGGATGGGCCCTAAGGCCGTGTTCACACGGCTTATTCAAGCCGTAATTGCGAGCCGGATTTCGCACGCATTTCCGGCTTGAATAAGGGGCGGGTGCGGGGCCGCGGCCCGCCGGCCCCATAGACTTGCATTATCCACGGCGCGTATTGCGCCTGGATAATGTGCAGGTCCCTTTCTCCCCCCGTGGCGGATTCGCCGAGCAAGGAGGAGCGACGGAATCCACTGTTCTCTATGAGAACTGTGGATTACCGTAATTACTGCGACGGATTGGCGGCGTACTGCAGCACAAATCCGCCGCGCAGTACGGCTCCAATCCGCGGCGAAATAAGCCGTGTGAACGGCCCCTAACACTTCTCACAGCTGAGAGTTTGTTACAGTTGGCTTCTTTCCTAAGCAAGCACTTGTCACAGCTGAGCGTCTGTAAGGCAAGGTCTACACAGAACAGGAATACTTAATAATGGCGAGGTAGTAGAGAGATCCCCTAGGGCAGTGTTTCTCAGCTCCAGTCCCCAAGACTCACCAACAGGTCATGTTTTCAGGATCTCCCACAGATTGCACTGACAGTAATTATATCACCTGTGCAATACTGAGGACATCCTGAAAACATGACCTGTTGGTTGGCCCTGAGGACTGGAGTTGAGAAACACTGCTCTGGGGGATAGAGTGGACCCGGCGCCCTTTGGTCGGAAGATGTGTCAGGACAAAAGGCATAATTAAAAGAATTATCTTTATTCCAAAACAGCAGGAGACTCGGGCTCTCGCAGGATTAAAACAAAAGAGAATGTGCACAATCTCAACGCGTTTCTCGCGGAATACCCGCGCTTCCTCAGCAGATTCTATCTCCTGAGGAAGATTAATTATACCTTTTGTCCTGACACATCTTCTGACCAAAGAGCGCCGGGTCCACTCTATCACCCTGGGGGATCTCTCTACTACCACAGCCAGTATCCACTACTAGAAACCTGGTCTTCTTGCGACCAAGGCTGCCGTGATAAGGGCGACGGAGACATCTGCCCCGTAAACGATTAAGAGTGTTGTGCCTCGGATCGTAGCACAACCAACCCAGGTGAGCTGGCATTTCTCACCATACCTTTTTATCATTGTGAGGATTTACACTATTGTGCGCCCCCTCCTATTTTTTCTTTTCTTTCTATAATAATGGCGAGGAATTGACGTGCTGCAGAACTCCATTCATTAATACAGGAAGATGCGTGTGCGGCGGACGCCGTCCATATGCGGTATACGTCTTTTACTGTATTCAGCGCTCTATAAACTCTGCTGTATATCGCCTGAGCAGGGGCAGCTGGGTAATGGTGGTGTATGGATACCGCTGCCATATCACCAGGAGCTGTGCCGCCACATATGATAAACATGCGCATGATGGCGGCGTGAACAGAGACAGAATTCCCCATAGTGATTGTACATTTGCGTTGCAGGCTCCATATCAGACGTTGTGACGGGACCCGGCTGGTGCCATTCACTTTACATTTGTTTATACAACTAAAAGCTGTACGGTAAAATGCAATGGATCCATAGACGATAACTGAACGTCAGACAACAGTGCGAAGTACTGCAGCGCCATTTACCTTGATTACGTCTGATACGTTTTTAATGCAAAGGATGAAAGGTGCAGACACAGAGAGTGAGGGGGAAACGTGCAAATGTAGCACCTACGTCTGGATACATTGTTTCTATATAATGTTGAAGAAAAAAACTTTATTTAAAAACGCTTTAAAAACAACAAAAATTTTGAAAAACAAGGGATCAGATTGTGCGGTTACTTTAAAGGCACCCCTCACCTGCTTTTTCACCACTTTCCCAGGGATCCCCGGGGGAATACAACAAACACCATACTATTTGGTCTACACTTGTTTTATTTGTGGAGCATAAGGGCTTGGAGTGACCCACAGGGAGATGCTGGCACCTGAAACACGGCATGAGGCAGAGAAAGAGAGACGTACAGTAGCTGTAGGATGGGGCTCAAGAACCAACTTCACTGTTGGCCCCAAGAATCAAATCTACTGATGGTCTTAAGGATCAACTTTTCTGGTGGGGCCCAAGAATGAAATCCACTGCTGGGTCCCAGAAATCAACCCCTTTGGTGGGCCCCAAGAACCATCTCCACTGATGGGCCCAAAGAACCATCTCCACTGGTGGCCCCAAGAACCATCTCCACTGGTGGGCCACAAGAACCATCTCCACTGGTGGCCCCAAGAACCATCTCCACTGGGGGCCACAAGAAAAATCCCCCCTGGTGGCCCCAAAAATCATCTCCACTTGTCCCCCAAAATCACTTAACTTTTTGGGCCTCAGAAATCAACTCCACGGGTGGCCCCAAGAACCATCTCCACGGGGGCCCCAAGAACCATCTCCACTCGGGCCCCCCAAGAACCTCTCCACTGGGGGGGCCCCAAAAACCCATCCCCCTTTGGGGCCCCCCAAAACATGACTGTTGGGCCCGAAATAACTCCACTGGTGGCCCCAAGAACAGCCCCACGGGGGCCCCAAGAATCAACCTACGGGTACCCCAAGAACAACTCCACGGTGGCCCCAACAACCACTCCACGGGTGGGCCCCAAAGAATCACTCCACAGTGGTCCCAAAATCAACTCCACTGGGGCCCCAAAAACAACTCCACCGGTGGGCCCAAGAATCACCTCCACTGATGGCACCAAGAATCATCTCCCCTGGTGGCCCCAAGAATCAACTACTGTTGACCCCAAGAATCAACTCCACTGGTGGCCACAAGAATCAGCTCCCGGGGGGCCCCCAAAAACATCTCCACGGTGCCCCAAGAATCAGCTCCACGGGTGGCCCCAAAAATCATCTCCACTGGGGGCCCCCAAAAACCATCCCACTGGTGGCCCAAAAAAACCATCTCCATGGGGGCCCCAAGAACCATCTCCACTGGGGGCCCCAAGAACCATCCCACTGTGGGCCACAAGAACCATCTCCCTGGGGCCCCAAAACCATCTCCACTGGTGGCCCCAAGAACACTCCATTTTGGGGGCCCCCAAGAATCATCTGAACGTTGGCCTCAAAATCAACTCCATGTGGCCCCAAAATCATCTCCACGGGTGGTTTCCCAAAACCATCTCCACTGGTGGCCCCAAGAACCCTCTTCACTGGTGGCCCCAAGAACCATCTCCACTGGTGGCCCCAAGAATCATCTCCACTTGTGGCCCCAAGATTCATCTGAACTGTTGGGCCTCAGAAATCAACTCCACTGGTGGCCCCAAGAATCATCTCCACTGGTGGGCTCCAAGAATCATCTCCATTGGTGGCCCCAAGTACCATCTCCACTGTTGGGCCCCAAGAACCATCTGAACTGTTGGGCCTCAGAAATCAACTCCACTGGTGGCCCCAAGAATCAGCTCCACTGGTGGGTCCCAAGAATCAACTACAGATGTGGCACCAAGAATCAGCTCCACTGGTGGGGCCCAAGAATCACTCCACTTTTTGGCCCCAAGAATCATCGAAACTTTTGGGGCCCCTCAAAAATTTAACTCCCCGGTGGGCCCAAAACATCCCCCTTTGTGGACCCAAGAATCAACTCCCTGGTGGGCCCCAAGAACCATTTTCCCTGGTGGGCCCCAAAACCATCCCACTTGTGGCCCCCAAGAAAACTCACTGGTACCCCCAAGAATCAACTCCACGGTGGCCCCAACAACCATCTCCACTGGGGCTCCAAAAAAATCATCCCCTTTTGGGGGGGCCCCAAGTACATCTCCACTTTTGGGGCCCCCCAAGAACCATCTGAACTGTTGGGCCTCAGAAATCAACTCCACTGGTGGCCCCAAGAATCTGCTCCACTGGTGGGTCCCAAGAATCAACTACAGATGTGGCACCAAGAATCAGCTCCACTGGTGGGCCCCAAGAATCATCTCCACTTGTGGCCCCCAGAAACATCTCCACATGTGGCCCCCAAGAATCACTTAATTTTGGGCCTTAAAAATTAAAATCCACTTTTGGGCCCAAGAACCACCCACGGTGGGCCCCAAGAACCATCTCCCTGCGGGGCCCCAAGAACCTCCCCAGGGTTGGGCCCCAAAACCACTCCACTTGGGGGGGGCCCCAAAAAACATCTGAATTTTGGGCCCAAAATCAACTCCATGGTGGCCCAAGAATCGTCTCCACTTGTGGACCCAAGAACAACCCCCACTGGTCCCCCCCCAAAGAACCATCTCCCTGGTGGGCCCCAAAACCACCCCACTTGTGGCCCCAAGAATAAACCACGGGTAGCCCCAAGAATCAACTCCACTGGTGGCCCCAAGAATCATCTCCCCCTGGTGGCCCCAAGAACACCCCACTTGGGACCCAAAATCACTGAATTTTTTGGGCCTCAAAATCAACTCCACTGGTGGGCCCCAAAGAATCAGCCCCACGGTGGCCCCAAAATAAAACTCTACGTACCCCAAGAATCAACTCCACGGTGGCCCCAACAACCATCCCACGGGGGGCTCCAAGTAACTCTCCAGCAGGGGGTCCCAAGAACAACTCCACTGTGGGCCCCAAAATCAACTCCACCGGGGGGCCCAAAATACCCCACTGGGGCACCAAAATCATCTTTTCTGGTGGCCCCAAAAAATCAACTACTGTTCCCCCAAAATCAACTCCACGGTGGCCTCAAGAAACAGCCCACTGTGGGGCCCCAAAATCATCTCCATGGTGGCCCCAAATCACCCACTGGTGGCACCAAGAATTATCTCCACTGTGGGCCCCAAGAATCAACCCACCGTGGGCCCAAGAATCACCTCCACGGGTGGCACCAAGAATCATCTTTTCTGGGGGCCCCAAGAATCAACACTGTTGACCCCAAGAAAACTCCACTGGGGCCTCAAGAATCAGCCCACTGGGGGGGGCCCCAAAAAACATCTCCACGGGGCCCCAAGAATCACTCCAGGGTGGCACCAAAATCATCTCCACTGGGGGGCCCCAAGAACCATCTCCAGGGGGGCCCAAAGCCCATCTCCACTGTCCCCCCAAAGAACCATCCCCACTTTGGGCCACAAAACCCCCCCACGGGGCCCCAAGATCCATCTCCACGGGTGGCCCCAAGAAATACTCCACTTGTGGCCCCAAAAATCATCGAACTTTTGGGCCCCTCAAAAATAAAAACTCCACTGGTGGCCCCAAAATAATCCCCACTGGGGGACCCAAAAGAACCATCCCCACTGGGGGCCCCAAACCATTTCACTGGTGCCCCAAAGAACCATCCCCACTGGGGCCCCAAGAACCATCTCCACTTGTGGCCCCAAGAATCATCTGAACTGTTGGGCCTCAGAAATCAACTCCACTGGTGGCCCAAAATCATCTCCACGGGTGGGCCCCCAAGAATCACTCCACTGGTGGCCCCCAAGTAACATCTCCACTGTTGGGCCCCAAAGAACCACTAACGTTGGGGCCTCAAATTTCAACTCCACTGGGGGCCCCAAGAATCAGCTCCACGGTGGGTCCCAAGAACACACAGATGTGGCACCAAGAATCAGCTCCACGGGGGGCCCCAAGAATCATCTCCACTTGGCCCAAGAATAAACTCCACTTGGGGCCCCAAGAATCTCGAATTTTTGGCCTCAAAATTTAAACTCCACTGGGGGGCCCAAAAAATCACTCCATTGGGGCCCCCAAGAATCAACTCCACTGGTGGGCCCCAAAACCATCTCCACTGGGGGCCCCAAAACCATCTCCACTTGGGGCCCCCAAAAATAAACTCTACTGGTACCCCAAAAAATCAACTCCCTGGTGCCCCAACAACCATCTCCACTGGTGGGCTCCAAGAATCATCTCCAGCAGTGGGTCCCAAGAATCAACTCCACTGGTGGGCCCCAAGAATCAACTCCACCGGTGGGCCCAAGAATCACCTCCACTGGTGGCACCAAGAATCATCTCCACTGGTGGCCCCAAGAATCAACTACTGTTGACCCCAAGAATCAACCCCACTGGTGGCCTCAAGAATCAGCTCCACTGGGGGGGCCCCAAAAAAATCATCTCCACTGGTGGCCCCAAAAACAGCCCACTGGTGGCACCAAGAATCACTCCACGGGGGGCCCCAAGTACAGCCCCACTGGGGCACCAAGAATCATCTCCCTGGTGGCCCCAAGTACAGCTCCACTGGGGCACCAATAATCGCTCCACTGGGGCCCAAAAAATGAATCCACTGGGGGCCCCCAACCCACTCCCGGTGGCCCCCAAAACTGTTGGCCCAAAATAAACTCCACTTACTTGGGTCGTTTGGGTTCAAGGGGCTCTGATTGGTCACTATTTTCTCTGTTTGGTCGCAAGGGGGGCTCTATTGGTTGCTATGAGCTCGATTGGTTCTATGGGCTCTGGTTACTATGGGTCTGATTGGGGGCTGGGGGCTCTGTTTGGGGGCTATGGACTCGTTTGGGTGGCTATGGCTCTGTTTGGCCCGTATGGCTCTTTGGTGGCTAGGGCTCTGATTGGTGGCAGGGGCTCTGATTGGTCGCTAGGGGCTCTGATTGGGGGCTAGGGCCTGATTTGTTACCAGGGGAAACAAGACAGTCTTACTTCATTTTCATACATAGGTCCCATTTATTTAACACCACAGTTTAGAATTGTGGCTGCAGTCCCCCCCAAGGCCGCGCAGTGCTATGGCTGCTCTTATGTTTAGCATCAGACTGAAACAACCGGCACCCAGGAGTAATTTCAGGACCACACATGGCCGCCATGTTGGGGCCCCGCTCATCAGGGTCTGACAGGAGTGCTGCCGCCCCGGGGCTGGGGGGACCCCGGCTCAGGGCCTGACAGGACGCGCCCGCCCCGGGCTGGGGGACACCGGCCCTCAGGCCTGACAGGAGCGCTGCCCCCCGGGAAAAGGGGACACCGGTCCAGGGCCTGACGGGAGCGCCCCCCCCCCCGGGCTGTGGGGACACCGGTCTCAGGGACCCTGACGGAGCGCGCCGCCCCGGGCGTGGGGACACCGTCTCGGGGGACCCTGACAGGAGCGCTGGCCGCCCCGGACTGGGGGGACACCTCTCAGGGCCTGACAGAGCCGGGCCGCCCCGGCGTGGAGACACCGGGTCTCAGGGCCTGACAGGGTGCTGCCCCCCGGGCTGTGGGGACCCGGTCTCAGGGCCCTACAAGCGCGCCGCCCCGGGCTGTGGGGACACCGTCTCAGGGCCTGACAGGAGCTCCCCCCCGGGGGCTGTGGGGACCCGGTTCTCAGGGGCCTGACAGGAGCGCGCCCCCCCCGGCTGGGGGACACCTCTCAGGGCCGCGGGAGTCTACCCCCCCCCGGGCTGTGGAGACACCGGTCTCAGAGCCTCTGACAGGACTCTGCCGCCCCGGGCTGTGGGACCCGGTCTCAGGCCTACGGGAGTGCTCCCACACGGCTGGGGGGACACCGGTCTCGGGGCCCCCCTGACAGGAGTGCTGCCCCCCGGGCTGTGGGGACCCGGTCCGGGGCCCCTACAGGAGTGCTGCCGCCCCGGGCTGGGGAAAACCGGTCTCAGAGCCCTGCAGGGGGCCTCCCACCCCCGGGGCTGGGGGGACACCGTCTCGGGGACCCCTGACAGGAGCGCTGCCGCCCCGGCTGTGGGACACCAGTCTCAGGGACCCGACGGGAGCGCTGCCGCCCAGGGCGTGGGGACAAACCGGTCCAGGGCCCGACAGGGAGCTGCTGCCCCGGGCTTGGGGACCCGGTCCGGGGGCCTGACGGGAGCGCTGCCGCCCGGGCTGGGGGCAACCGCCCTCAGGGCCTGACGGACCTCCGCCCCGGGCGGGGACACCATCTCAGGCCTCTGACGGATTCTGCCCCCCGGTCTGGGGGGACACCTCCTCAGGGCCTGAAGGAGCTCTAGGGCCCCCGGGCTGTGGGGACCCCGGTCTCAGGGCTCTGACGAATGCTGCCTGCCCCCGGCTGTGGGGAAAACCGGTCTCAGGGCCTGACGGGAGCGCTGCCGCCCCGGCTGTGGGGACACACCGTCTCAGGGCCTCTGACAGGAGTGCTGCCGCCCCGGGCTATGTGGACACTGGTCTCAGGGCCTGAAAGGAGAGCTGCCGACCCAGTCTATGGGTAAACCGGTCTCAGGGCCTCTGACAGGAGCTCTGCCGCCCACGGCTGTGGGGCCACCGGTCTCAGGGCCTGACAGGAGTCTGCCGCCCCGGGCTGTGGGACACCGGTCCTCAGGGCCCCTGACAGAAGCGCTGCTGCACCCGGGCTGTGGGGATACCCGTCTCAGGGCCCCTGACAGGAGCGCTGCCGCCCCAGACTATGGGGACACCGGTCTCAGGGCCTGACAGGAGCGCTGCCGCCGCCCCGGGCTGTGGGGACACCAGTCTCAGGGCCTGAAAGGAGAGCTGCCGCCCCGGGCTGTGGGGACACCGGTCTCAGGGCCTGACAGGAGCGCTGCTGCCCCGGGCTGGGGGGACACCCGTCTCGGGGCCTGACGGGAGGGCTGCCGCCCCGGGCTGTGGGGACACCGGTCTCAGGGACCCTGACAGGAGCGCTGCCGCCCCGGGCTGTGGGGACACCGGTCTCAGGGACCCTGACAGGAGTGCTGCCGCCCAGGGCTGTGGGGACACCGGTCTCAGGGCCCTGACAGGAGCGCTGCCCTCCCGGTGCTGTGGGGACACCTGGTCTCAGGGCCTGACAGGAGCGCTGCCTACCCCGGCTGTGGGGACAACCGGTCTCAGGGCCTGACAGGAGTCGCTGCCACCCGGGCTGTGGGGACACCGGTCTCAGGGCCTCTGACAGGAGTGCTGCCGCCCCGGTCTGTGGAGACACCGGTCACAGCGCCTGACAGGATGTCTTCGGCCCCCGGCTTTGTGGAAACCGGTCTCAGGGCCTCTGACAGGAGTGCTGCTGCCCCGGTCTGTGGGGACACCGGTCTCAGGGCCTGACAGGAGCGCTGCCGCCCCGGCTGTGGGGACACCGGTCTCAGGGCCTGACAGGAGTGCTGCCACCCCAGGCTGTGGGGACACCGGTCTTAGGGCCTGACAGAGTGCTGCCACCACCCCAGGCTGTGGGGAACCGTCTCAGGGCCTGACAGGAGTGCTCCCCCCCCGGGCTGGGGACACCGGTCTCAGGGCCTTGACAGGAGTGCTGCCCCCCGGCTGTGGGACACCGGTCTCAGGGCCTGACAGGAGCTCTACCGCCCCGGGCTGTGGGGACACCAGTCTCAGGGCCTCTGCCAGGAGTGCTGCCGCCCCGGTCTGTGGGGACACCGGTCTCAGGGCCTGACAGGAGCGCTGCCGCCCCCGGGATTGGAGACACCGGTCTCAGGGCCCTGACAGAGCGCTGCCGTCCCGGCTTGGGGACACCGTCTCAGGGCCTCGACAGGAGTGCTGCCTGCCCCGGCTGTGGGGACACCGGTCTCAGGGCCTGACAGGAGTGCTGCCACCCCAGGCTGTGGGGACACCGGTCTTAGGGCCTGACAGGAGTGCTGCCACCCCAGGCTGTGGGGACACCGGTCGCAGGGCCTGACAGGAGGGCTGCCACCCCGGGCGGTGGGGACACCGGTCTCAGGGCCCTTTGACAGGAGCGCTGCCGCCCAGGGGTTTGGGGACACCGGTATCAGGGCCTGACAGGAGCGCTGCCGCCCCGGGCTATGGTGACACCGGTCTCAGGGACTGACAGGAGCGCTGCCGTCCCGGCTGTGGGGACACCGGTCTCAGTGCCTCTGACAGGAGTGCCGCCGCCCCGGGCTGTGGGGACACCGGTCTCAGGGCCTCTGACAGGAGTGCCGCCGCCCCGGGCTATGGGGACACCGGTCTCAGGGCCCCTGACAGGAGTGCTGCCGCCCGGCTGTGGGGACACCGGTCTCAGGGCCCCTGACAGGAGTGCTGCCCCACTGGGCTGTGGGGACACCGGTCTCAGGGCCCCTGACAGGAGCGCTGCCACCCCGGACTGTGGAGACACCGGTCTCAGAGCCTCTGACAGGAGCTCTGCCACCCCGGACTGTGGGGACACTGTTCTCAGGGCCTCTGACAGGAGCGCTGCCGCCCCGGCTATGGGGACACCGGTCTCAGGGCCTGACAGGAGCGCTGCCGCCCCGGGCTATGGGGACCCCGGTCTCAGGGCCTCTGACAGGAGCGCTGCCGCCCGGGGCTGTGGGGACCCCGGTCTCAGGGCCTCTGACAGGAGCGCGGCCGCCCCGGGCGATGGGGACACCGGTCTCCGGGCCTGACAGGAGCGCTGCCGCCCCGGGCTGTGGGGACACCGGTCTCAGGGCCTGACAGGAGCTCTGCCGCCCCGGGCTGTGGGGACACCGGTCTCAGGGCCTCTGACAGGAGCGCTGCCCCCCCGGGCTGTGGGGACACCGGTCTCAGGGCCTGACAGGAGAGCTGCCCCCCCGGGCTGTGGGGACACCGGTCTCAGGGCCAGACAGGAGCGCTGCCACCCCAGGCTGTGGGGACACCGGTCTCAGGGCCTGACAGGAGCGCTGCTTCCCCGGTCTGTGGGGACACCAGTCTCAGGGCCTGACAGGAGCGCTGCCGCCCGGGCTGTGGGGACACCGGTCTCAGGGCCCCTGACAGGAGTGCTGCCGCCCTGGGCTGTGTGGACACCGGTCTCAGGGCCTGACAGGAGTGCTGTTTCCCCGGTCTGTGGGGACACCGGTCTCAGGGTCCCTGACAGGAGTGCTGCCGCCCCGGGCTGTGGGGACACCGGTCTCAGGGCCTCTGATAGGAGCGCTGCCGCCCTGGGCTGTGGGGACACCGGTCTCAGGGCCCCTGACAGGAGCGCTGCCGCCCCAGGCTGTGGGGACACCGGTCTCAGGGCCTCTGACAGGAGTGCTGCCGCCCCGGTCTGTGGGGACACCGGTCTCAGGGCCTCTTACAGGAGCGCTGCCGCCCCGGGCTTTGGGGACACTGGTCTCAGGGCCCGATACTGTCCTGCATAGAGCACACAGTGTCTAGATGGTGTGGACAACCTATTGGTGCCCAAAGATGCAGCGTTGGTAAAAGGTTTGTACAAACAACTCAAGACTCTTCAAAATTCTTAAAAACGCTTCTGGTCAGTAGAGTCTTGGGCTCCATTCACACAGCAGCTTTGCTCCCAGTTCTGTCAGGACACCGCAGCGTCAGGGGCCATAGGGTTCTGTAGGGAACATGTCGTTCCAATTACTTTAGGACTCGCTAGTATGGTGCCGTGTCCCCATCATTGCTCCGCCTCAGTATCCTGACAAACACGGAGGAAAGACGTTGTGTGATTCTCTCTAAACTTCGCCTAGACCTGGCCCCCCATGAAGACAACAGAAAACTGTAGATGGAAATCTTGAACCTCCACCGATATTATGAACAATATTATCTGAAGGAGCCCAAACTAATCTGTGAGGGACAAAATAAAATGCTTGATCTTCACCAACAATGTCGTGACCTTCAACTTCTTAGTCTTCACCATCATCATCATCCTAGTCTTCATCATTGCCACCATCATAACCAAAATCACCCTATCCTTCATTATCATCACCATCATCCCCACCATCATCATCATCCCCACCATCATCATCATAATCATCATCATAACCATCAACATCCTAGCCTTCATCATTATCACCATCATCACCATAAACATCTACATCATCATCATCCTAGTCTTCATCATCACCACCATTATAACCATAAACATCTACATCATCATCATCATCACTATCATCACCATAACCATCATCATCCTAGTCTTCATCATCACCACCATTATAACCATAAATATCTTCATTATTATCATCATCACCATTATTATCACTATCATCACCATAACCATCCTAATTTTCATCATCATCACCATCATCATCCTGTCCTCATCATTACTACAATCATAACCATGATAATGATGATGAAGACTAGGGTGATGATGGTTATGATGAAGGAGATGATGAAGACTAGGATGATCATCTTTATTATCATGTTCATCATCAGCAGTATCATTCTAGTTTTCTTCATCATCCTTATACTCCTCCTCCTCATTATCATCATTTTAGTCTTCACCATCACCATTCTCATCCTCATCATCATGCTAGTCTTCTTCTTAATACTTCTCTTCCTCCTCCGCATAATCATCATCATTCTAGTCTTCTTCATCATCATCCTCATCATCATCCTAGTCTTCTTCATCCACATCATCATCCTAGTCTTCTTCATCACCATCATCATCATTCTAGTCTACTTCATCATCATCATTCTCATCATCATTCTATTTTTCATCTTCATCCTCTTCATGATCATCCTTCTAGTCTTCTTCTTCATCATCATCATCATCATCATCATACTCAACATCTTCATCATTCTCTTCATTATTATCATCCTAGTCTTCTTCCTCATCATCCTCATCATCATTCTAGTCTTCTTCTTCACCATTATCATTATTCTAATCTTCTTCATCATCATCATCATCCTCATCATCATCATCATCATTCTAGTCTTCTTCATCATCATCTTTTCAATCTCCTTCTTTCTTCATTCCAACCATCATCTTCTAGTCTTCTTCTTCACCATCATCTCTTTTATCACTTCATCATTTTTTTCTTCTCCATCATCATCATTTTTCTTCTTCATCCCTCACATCTTCTAGTTTTTTTTCTTTCATCATCATCATCTCCTTCATCATCATCATTCTAAGATTTCTTCTTTTTCTTCATTTTTATCATCCTTATCTTCCCCTCATCTTTCCCTCTTTCATCTTTCTTCTTCTTCTTCACCATCATCATTATTCTAATCTTCTTCATCATCATCATCACCCTCATCATCATCACATACTTCTAGTCTTCTTCTTCATCATCATCTTTTATTCTGTTCTTCATCATCATTCCCAAATTTCATCAATTTCTTCTTCTTTTTTCATCATCATTCCAAATCATCATCATCACCCATTTTTTTTTTTCTTCTCATATCACCCTTTTTCCTTTCTTCTTCACCCTCACCATTTTTTTATTTTCTTCTTCATCATCATCATCATCATCATTCTACTTTTCTTCTTCTTCTTCTTCTTCTTCTTCATCATCATCATCATCATCATCATCATCATCCCCATCATCATTCTAGCCTCATTCTAGTTTTTTTTTCTTCTTCTTCTTCTTCATCCTCATCATCATCATTATAGTTTTCTTCTTACTCTTCATCATCATCATCATCATCATCATCATCATCAACATCATCCTAGTCTTCTTCTTCATCATCATCATTCTACTTTTCTCGTTCTTCATCATCATCATCATCATCATCATCTCTTTCTCTTTTACTATTCTTCTTCCCTTCATCATCTTTCATCACCCATCCCATCATCATCATACATCCTACTTTTCTTTTTTTCTTACCCTCATCATCTTTCACCCTTTCTTTTCTTCTTCTTTCATCATCTTTCATCCCTCCTTACTTTTCCTTCTTTTTTCTTCTCATCATCCATCTTCTTCACCCCATCCATTCTACATTTCTTCTTCTTTTTCTTTCTTCATTCTTCCCTTCATCATCATCATCATCATCTTTCATCCTACTTTTTCCCTTTTTCCTTCTTCTTCTCATCATCACACATCATCATTTCTTTCCTAACTTTTTTTTCCCTCTTTTTCTTTCATCTCATCCATCTTTCATCTCATTCTACTTTTCTTCTTCTTCTTCATCATCATCATTCTAATTTTCTTCTTCTTCATCATCATCATCATCATCATCATCCTCATCATCATACTTGTCTTCTTCATCCTCATCCTCATTCTAGTTTTCTTCTTCATCATCATCATCTTTATCATCATCATCATCATCATTCTACTTTTCTTCTTCTTCTTCATCACCCAAAATTCCTCAATTTTCTAGTTTTTCTTCACCCATTCAAATTTTCTTCATTATCACCCCATCATCTTTCTACTTTTCTTATTCTTCTTCATCCTCATCATCATTCTAGTCTTCTTCTTCATCATCATCATCATCATCATCATCATCATTCTAGTCTTCTTCTTCACCATTATCATTATTCTAATCTTCTTCTTCTTCCTCCTCATCATCATCCTAGTCTTCTTCATCCTCATCATAAATTTCAAAATTTCTTCATCTTCTTCTCATCATCAGCTTTCCATCATCACCTTTATCATCATCCTCATCTTCATTCAAACCTTTCATTCTAGTTTTTTCTTCTCTTCTTTTTTTCATCATATCATCACCCAATCATCATCTTCATCATAAACATTCTACCTCATTTCTCGTTTTCTTCTTCTTCTTCTTTTTTTTATCATCAATCATCACATCATCATCATGCTAAAACTATTCTAGTTTTCTTCTTTTTTCCCATTCACTCTCATCATCATTCTAGCCTCATTCTAGTTTTCGTCTTCTTCTTCATCATCAGCATCATTATCATCATCATCATTATCATCATCCTCATCATCATTCTAGTCTTCTTCATCCTCATCCTCATTCTAGTTTCCTTCTTCTTCTTCTTCATCATCATCATCATCATCATCATCATCATCATTCTACTTTTCTTCTTCTTCTTCATCATCCTCATCCTCATTCTAGTTTTCTTCACCATCATCACCATCATCATTATCATCATCCTCATCATCATTCTAGTCTTCTTCATCCTCATCCTCGTTTCCTTCTTCATCATCATCATCATCATCATCATCATTCTACTTTTCTTCTTCTTCTTCATCATCCTCATCATCATTCTAGTTTTCTTCTTCATCATCATCATTATCATCATTCTAGTCTTCTTCATCCTCATCATCATTCTAGTCTTCTTCATCATCATCATCATCATCATCAATATTCTAATCTTCTTCTTTATCATCATTCTAATCATCATCATTCTAGTCTTCTTCTTCATCATCATCCTTATCATCATCATCATCCTCATCATTTTAGTCTTCTTCTACATCATCATCATCCTTGTCTTCTTCATCCTCACCATCATTATAATTTTCATCATCATCATCATCATCATCAACATCATCATCATCATCATCCTAGTCTTCTTCATCCTCATCATCATTCTAGTGTTCTTTTTCTCCTTCTTCATCATCATTATCATCATTCTAGCCTCATTCTAGTTTTCTTCTTCTTCATCATCATCATCATTCTAGTCTTCTTCACCATCATCATCATCATCATCAATATTCTAATCTTCTTATTCATCATCATCATCATCATCATCATCATCATTCTAGTCTTCTTCATCCTCATCTTAATTCTAGTTTTCTTCTTCGTCTTCTTCATCATCATCATCATCATCATCCTAGTCTTCTTCTTCTTCATCATCATTCTAGTTTTCTTCTTCTTCTTCTTCTTCATCATCATTCTACTTTTCATCATCATCATCATCATCATCATCATCATCATCATTCTTCTTTCCATCATCATCATCATTCTTCTTTTCTTCTTCTTCATCATCATCATCATCATTCTACTTTTCTTCTTCATCATCATCATAATCATCAATATTCTAGTTTTCTTCTTCATCATCATCATTCTACTTTTCTTCTTCTTCATCATCATCATTAGACTTTTCTTCTTCTTCATCATCATCAACATCATCCTCATCATCATTCTAGTTTTCTTCTTCTTCATCATTATCCTCTTTATCCTCATAATTCAAGTCTTCTTCATCATCATCATCATCATCATCATCATCATCATCATCATCATCATCATCCTAGTCTTCCTCATCACCATCGTTATCATTCTAGCCTTCTTCTTCATCCTCATTATTATCATGACATTCTTCATCATCATCATCATCATCATCATCATCTTCATCATCCTAGTCTTCCTCATCACCATCGTTATCATTCTAGCCTTCTTCATCATCCTCATTATTATCATGGCATTCTTCATCATCATCATCATTATCTTCTTTGTCCTCATAATTCAAGTCTTCTTCATCATCATCCTCATCATCCTCATCAGTCTTTGACAGTTCCTTCACTTCTCATCAGCTGAGGTGTTGGTCGGTTGGGGTTTCCCCCCTCGGTGATGGCTGCATCCGATCCTGAAAGCTTCAGCTCTCAAGCCTATATTATCTACCTGTCATCTCATAGTTAATAGGGGAAGAGCAATGGATCCGTGGTGACCGCGCGTAATCCTGTTTTCTTTTATTGAAGTCAATGGTAATTGAAACCCCGGCTCACGGCTAAATAGGGGGTGATCAAATTTGACCAGGTGCCCATCCCCCGCAGCATTTACAAAGAAAAAGTGCTCCGATGATAAATATCAAAAAATATCTTTTGGGCCCTTTCAGTCCCGTCATGGCCCACATGTCCCGGAGGCGGGCGCTAATAAAAAACACAGGGAGGGGGCCGCTTGTCTACCCCCCAAATTATGGGGTTTGGGGCCCCAAATCCCATAAGGCGGTTTTTCCAATATTTTTTTCAACACACTCCCAGACAAGAGTCATCACACACCCCCTGGACAAAGGGGTCATCACCCAAAACCCCGCCGGGTTTCAAGTCATCAAAAACCCCTCCTGGAGGAGGAAAAGCACGACCCGGGTTTGAGATTTCATCAGCACACCCCTTTGATGAGAGTCATCAGCGAACTCCTGGTTTAGAATCATCAGCACACTCGGACTAGAGTCTTTCAGGCACACTCCGGACGGGGAGTCATCAGCACACTCCGTCCCAAATCATCAGCACATCTCCGGCCCAAGTCATCAGCACACTCCGGGGACGAAAAATCATCACACCCCTCCTGGACCAAGCCCATCAGCACATTTTCCTGCCAGAGTCATCGGGAACCTCCCTGGCCCAAAGGAGTCATCAGAAACCCCTCCGGAAACGAGAGCCCATCAGCCACCCTGGGGGGAGGGGCATCGGCACACCCTGGTTTGGGGGGTCATCACCCACACTCCGGAAGGAGGGGCCCGGCACACCCCGGGGTTGAAGTCATCAGCACACCCCCTGGCCCGAGTCATCAGCCCCCTCCTGGAGCAGAGTCATCAGCACCCCCTTGGATAAAGAGTGTCAGCACAGCCCGGGGGGTTGGGGAGTCATAGAACATTCCTGGACGAAAATTTCATCAGCACCACCTGGCCCCCAAGTCATAAAGCGCACCCCTGGTTTGGAGGTCATCAGAAACAGTCCTGGACGGGGAGCCCAATCAGCACACTCCTGGCCCAAGGGGCCCTTCGGGAACACTCCTGGACCCAGGTCATCAGCATACTCCGGGATGAGAGCCCATCAGCACACTCCGGAAAGGAGCCCTCACACACCCCTTTGGGAGGGAGAGTCAAAGGCACACCCCGGGGCCCCAGGTCACCCAGCCCCCTCCGGGATGAGAGAAACAGCCCCTTTCCGGGAACCAAGTTCAGCACCACTCCTGTACCAAGTCAAAACCCCACACTCCTGGAGGGAAAACATTCAGCCACATCCGGGGACCAGAGTCATCACCCAAAACCACTCCGGACCAGAGTCATCAGCAAACTGCGGGGCAGAGTAAAATCGCACCCTCCTGGGGGCGGGAGTCATCGGGGCCACTCCTGGATGAAGCCCAACAGCACCCCCTCCTGCCCAGGGGTAAATCGCACCAACTCCTGGTTTAAGTCTCACACACCCCTGGCCCCAAGGAGTCATCAGCAAACCCCCCTGGAGCGGGTTCATCACCCAAACCCCTGGATGAGAGCATAAACCACTCCGGCCCAGATTTAAACCCCCACCCCCGGGACCAAGCCCCATCCACACCCCTTTGGCCCGATTTTCCAAAAGCACACTCCGGCCCAGAGCCCTTCAAAAAACACTGCCTGTACCAGAGTCATCAGCACACTCCGGGGACCAAGTAAATTCAGCAAATTTCCTGGAGGGAGAGTCACAGCACATTTCCTGGACCGAAAGTCACAGCAAAACTCCTGGTTGGGGAAGTCATCACAGATGTGGCCCCAGAGTCATCACACACTCCTGGATGAGAGTAAACGGGCACACTCCGGGATGAGAGTCGCCCAGCACAGTTTTTGGATGGAGAGTCATCAGCACACTCTGGACGAGAGCCCGGGGGGCCCCTAAAAACCAGGCCCTCAGCGCATTTAACTGTTGAAGTAAATCACACAGCCCCTGAACGAAGTCATCCAGCACCCCCTGGGGGAAGGGGCACAGGACCCCGGGGGAAAGCAGAGTCATCAGCCATTTCCGGGATGAGAGTCATCAGCCCCACTCCGGGGATGGTTTCATCCCACACTCCGGGAGAGGGGTTAAACCCTCCGGGAAACCAAGTCACAGCACACTTTTGGAAACCGGGAGTCATCGCACACCCCCGGAAAAGAGTCACCCAGCAAAAATTTTGGGACGACAGTCGTAAAGCACACCCCTTTGCCCAAAAAGAGTATCACACATCCGGGACCGGGGTCATCAGCACACTTTTGGAGAGATTCATCAGCACACCCTGAGCAGTCATCAGCCCATTTCCCTGGCGGGGTTTCATCGCACCCCCCTGAACCAGAGATAAACCCACATTTCCTGGATGAGAGTCATCAGCAACTCCTTGACCACCCCAAAACGCACACCCGGACGAGAGCCCTCAACCACCCCGGGGCCAGAAAAAATCAGCACCTGGACCAGGTCACCCAAAACCCCCCCTGGATAGAGCCCATCAGCAAACTCCTGCACCAAAAGGCCTTTCACCCCAGCCCCTTTGGCCCAGAGTCATCAGCCACCCCTCCGAAACCAGAGCCCAACAGCACACGCCTGGGAGCAGCCCATCAGAAACACTCCGGTGGGGAGTCATCAGCACCCCCCTTGCCCAAGTCATCACCCCACTCCGGGAATGAGATCACCCACACATTTCCGGGACCGTAAACCCACACATTTCCGGGACCAAAAGTTCTATCAAAACTCCTGGAACAGAGTCATCACACACCTCCGGGGGAGCAGAGCATAAGCGCACTCCTGGATGGGGGAGTCATAAGCACACTCCTGGACCAGATTTCATAGCACACTGGGGCCGATTAAATCAGGGGAAACCCCTTTAACCAGATTTCCATCATACACCCCCTGGATAGAGACATCGCACACCCTGGATGAAGCATCAGAAAAACCCCTTTGGACAGAGTCAACACAAAACCCCCTTGGACCGGGAGTATCACCCCACTCCGGGAAAATAAAGGGTTTTCCAGACTTCCTGAAGGGAGAAGTCCCACACTCCGGGACGAAGTCTTTACACCCCTCCTGGACCAGAGCCCAAAATCAGCCCCCCCCCCCCCCCCCCCCCCCCCCCCCCCCCCCCCCCCCCCCCCCCCCCCCCCCCCCCGACCCCGGGACCAGAGTCACCCAGCACATTTCCGGAGGGAGAGTCATCAGCACACTCCGGGCCGGGGAGTCACCCAGCAACACCCTGGATGGGGTCATCAGCAAAAATCCTAGAGGGAAGTCTTTCACAGACCCCGGGGTTTGGAGTCATCGAAACACTCCGGGGGACCGGGGGCCCAACAGCACACTCCGGGAAACCAAGTAAACAGCAAACCCCCTTTGGCCGGGGTAAATCAGAAAAACACCCCTGGAGGGAAGTCATCAGAACAATCCTAGATAAAGGTCCCCCAGCACCCCTTCCTGGGGAGTCACCCAACCCCACCCCCTGGCCCCAGAATCACAGCACACTCCGGATGAGAGTCATCGGGCACCCCTCCGGGACCAAGTTTTCACCACACTTCCTGGAGGGGAGCCCATCACCCACACCCCGGGATGAGAGTCATCAGCACCCCCGGGAAAACGAGAGCATCAGAAACACTCCTGGATGAGGGTCTCTGAAACAGTCCTGGATGAGAGTAAATCAGCACACTTCCTGGGGAGATTCATCAGCCCCACTCCGGGAAACCAGGTCATCAGCACACTCCTGGATGAGGGGTCATCACCCACCCCTGGACTAAAAGGGGGTTCAGCACCCCCTCCGGGTTTGGAGTCTTTCAGCACACCCCGGGAACCAGAGCCCATCGGCAAAACCCCTGGCCCCGGGAGCCTCAGCCCCTTCTAAACCCCAGAGTCATCGACACTCCTGGGGGGAGAGTCTTGCACACCCCGGGATGAGAGTAAATCAGCACACCCCTGTACCAAGTCATCAGCACAATCCTAATGAGAGTCATAGCAAAATTCCTAGATGACATTTCATAGCGCACCCCCGGGCCCAGGGGTCACCCAAGCACACTCCCTGGACCAGAGTCCCCAGGACACCCCGGGCCAGAGTCATCCCACACCTGGACCATTTTCAGCGGGATTTCCCTGCATGAGGGGTCATCAGCACACCCCCCGGAAAGGGGGCATCAGAACTTTCCCGGGAGGATTTCCCCCGCCCCACTCCGGGACAGAGCATCAGCACACTCCCGGGCCCCAGGGTCATCAGCACCTCCTGCAGGGAAAATTTCATCAGGAAACACTCCTGGATGAGGGCATCAGAACTTTCCGGGGATGAGTTCCTCGGCAAACCCCCTGGACTAGGGGGCCCATCACACACTCCGGGACCAGGGTCATAACCCACACTCCGGGACCAGGGGCATCAGAAAACCCCCGGGATAAAGGGTCACCCACCCAACACCCCGGATGGGGGTTTCATCAGCACACTCCCTGGATGGGGGCCCATCAGAAAAATTCCGGGGAAATGAGTTTCATCAGCCCCACTCCTGGACAAAGCCATCACAAAATTCCGGGCCCGAGACACCCACCAACACCCTGGCCCCGGGGTCATCAGCAAAACTCCCGGGAAAAAGATCATCAGCACATCCTGGATGAGGGGCCCATCACCCCCACTCCTGGACCAGGGGGCCCATCAGCACAAGTCCGGGTTCAGGACACAGCACATTTCCTGGACCAGAGTCACAGCACACTCCGGGAAATTGGAGAAAACAGCCCCGGGACCCCTTTGGACCGGGAGTCATCAGCCCCCACTCCTGGACCAGAGCATTGGCACACTCCTGGGAGAGTCGTCAGCACACTCCGGGCCCGGGGTCAAAAGCACACCTTCCTGGGACCAGATTCATCACCCAAAACCCTCCTGGACCAGATTTCCATCAGGCCCCCTCCTGCAAAGGGGTAAACACCCACACCCCCTGGAGCCGGGTTCCTTTCGGGCAAACGCTGGACAAGAGTCATCACCACACTCCGGATGAGGGGTCAAAAACCCGCACTCCTGGAGGAAGTCATAAAACACACTCCTGGATTTGAGTCTCAGAAACCCCGGGAAACCAGATCATCAGCACACTCCCTGGGGGAGAGTCATCAGAAACCACTCCCGGTTTGGGGTCATCAGCACACTCCCAACAAGATTCATCAGCACACTTCGGAGCAGAGTCTTAAAGGCACCCCTGGATGAGGGTCATCAGCACACTCCCAAGACAGGAGTAAATCAGCAATTTGTAATAAAAGTGAAAAAAGGCACACTCCGGCCCCCAAGTATAAAAACACCCCCTAGATGAGAGTCATCCAAAACACCCCTTTGGAAAAGTCATCAGCACACTCCGGGGAGCAAAATTTTCCTCAGCGACCCCTTTAAATTGAGAGTCATCAGCCACACTCCCTGGACCACAGTCATTGCCACACGACCACCTCCGCGCAATCTCCTGGAGGAAAGTCATCAGCACACTCCTGGATGAAAGTCATCCGCACACTCCGGGAGGAGGGTCAACAGCACATTTCTGATGAGATCATCAGCACACTCCGTACCAGAGTCATCACAACTCCTGGAGCAGAGTCATCAGCACACTCCTGTACCAGAGTCATCAGAACAATCCAAGAGAGAGTTATGAGCGCATTCCTGGAACCAGAGTCCATACAGCACACTCCTGATCAGAGTCATCAGGACACTCCTGGACCAGAGTCCTCACACACTCCTGACCATAGTCATCAGATCACATCCTGAACCATAGGACACAGCACACGTCCGGGAAGAAGTCATCATCACACTCCTGATGAGGTCATCTGCACACTCCTGGATGAGAATCATCAGCACCTCACTGGAAGGAAGATCATCAGCACACTCCTGACCAGAGTCCATCAGCACACTCTGGTTGAGGTCATCAGCACACTCCTGGATTTAGAGTCAGCAGCACAACTCCAGGAAGATAGTCATCCAGCACACTCCTGGACCAGAGTCATTGGCACACTCCTGGAGGAGAGTCATCAGCACACTTCTGGACCAGAATCATCAGCACACTCCTGGAGGAGAGTCATTAGCACACTCCTGGATGAGAGTCATCAGCACAGACCTCCTGACCAAGTCATCAGGCACAATCTAGATGAGATCAACAGCGCACCTCCTGGACCATAGACATCAGCATACTCCGATGAGAGTCATTCCAGCACACTCCTGACCAGAGTCATCAAGCACAATCCTAGAATGAGAGTCCGTGAGCCGCACTCCTGGACCAGAGTTCATCCAGAACGACTCCTGGATCCAGAAGTCATCAGACACTCCTGGACCAGTGTCCTCAGCACACTCCTGGAAGAGAGGTCATCACAGACTCCTGGAGGAGAGTCCATCCAGCACACATCCGGGATGAGAGTCATCAGCACACTGCTGACGATAGTCATCACACACTGCTGGACGAGACTGATCAGCACAGCATCCATGGACCAGATCAACACACCACTCTGGACAGAGAGTCCAACCAGCTCACACTCCTGGATGAGATTCATCTGCACACCTCTGGAGGAGAGTCATCAGCAAACTCCTTGAGGAGAGTCACAGCACACCCTGGACCAGGAGTCATCAGAACAATCCTAGATAAAGTCCATCAGCACACTCCATGGACCAAGTCACTGCAACACTCCTGGACAGAGTCATCAGCACACTCCTGCATGAGATCATCACACAATCCTGGATGAGGGTCATCAGAACAATTCCTGGATGAAAGTCATCATCACACTCCCTGGCTAGAGTCATCAGCACACTCCGACCAGGTCATCACACACTACTGATAGAGTCATCAGCATATTCCTGATGAGAGCATCAGCAACAGTCCTGGGACCAGAGCCATCAGCACACTCCTGGACCAGAGTCATCAGCACACTCCTGACACAGAGTCATCATAAGGGCTGTATGTGTAACATAGGGGTATACACTGTATATAAGGGCTGTATATGTGATATAGGGGTATACACTGTATATAAAGACTGTATGTGTAATATAGGGGTATACACTGTATATAAGGACGCTATAGAGGACACTGGAGGATACACGTTGTATATCGGCTCAGTACAGGTGACATTGTGCAGAGCGACAGCGCAGCCGCGGGACACACAACGGGTCTAAAACCGCAACTCACCTCACACTCCTCCGCTTCTTACAAACCTGAACCGGAAGTTATTTGCCGGAAACACCCAGCTTGCGTTCCATGGCACTTCCGGATTGTGCGTTCCACGTAAACCCGCCCCTAAGGAAAGAGTTCATTCAGGCTTCTCAATCACATCCGGGCGCGTCGCTGTCACTTGTGGGAGGAGCGTATGTCAGACCGCCCACCTGTACAGAGTGTGGTGGGAAGGGCCTATGCGTGACGTCATGGGGTGGGCGGAGCTTACACTTCACGTGATCATATATTAATATATTATTCTGTCACTCATGACGTCACAGTTATTTCATGCTGTTTTGTCTTTCTACAATATTATGTCCATTGACTGCTGAGATTCAGTAAAGGAAGTTTTAATCCAAATCATCCATTACTGAATTATAGACACTGGACCTGTGGGGATCGGCCGATCTCTGGGGATTAGAGACACTAGACCTGTGGTGATCGGCCGATCACTGGGGATACGAGACCACTGGACCTTGGGATCGGCCGTCACTGGGATTAAGACACTGGACCTGTGGGGATCGGCCGATCACTGGGGATTAGAGACACTGGTCCTGTGGGGATCGGCCGATCACTGGGGATTAGAGACACTAGACCTTGGTGACGGCCGATCACTGGGGATTAAGACACTGGACCTGTGGGGGATCCCGATCTCTGGGGAATAGAGACACTGGACCTGTGGGGAGCCGGCCGTTCACTGGGAATTATAGACACTGGACCTGTGGGGATCGGCCGATCACTGGGGATTAGAGACACTGGTCCTGTGGGGATCGGCCGATCACTGGGGATTAGAGACACTGCACCTGTGGTGATCGGCCGAATCGCTGGGGATTTATAGACACTGGACCTTTGGGGATCGGCCGATCTGCTGGGGATAGAGACACTGGACGCTGTGTGGATCGCCGATCACTGGGGAGTAGAGACACAGGACCTGTGGGATCGGCCCCGATCTCTGGGGATTAGAGACACTAGACCTGTGGTGATAGGCCGATCACTGGGGATGAGAGACACGGGACCTGTGGGGATCGGACGGATCACTGGGATTAGAGACAACTGGTCCTGTGGGGATCGGCCGATCTCTGGGTATTAGAGACACTGGACCTGTGGGGATCGGCCGATCCACAGGGGATTGAGAACACTGGACATTGTGGGGATCGGCCGATCACTGGGGATTAGAGACACTGGACCTGTGGTGATCGGCCGATCACTGGGGATTATAGACACTGGACCTGTGGGGATCGGCCGATCACTGGGGATTAGAGACACAGATAGCCCTGTGTGATCGTCCGATCACTGGGAGAGAGACACTGGAACCTGGTTGGGATTCGGAACGATCACTGGATTAGAGACACTGGACCTGTTGTGATTCGGCCGATCTCTGGGGAGTAGAGACACTGGACCTGTGGATCGGCCGATCACTGGGATAGAGACTCTGGACCTGTGGGGATCGCCGATCTCTGGGATTAGTGACACTGGACTGTGGGGATCGGCCGATCTCTGGGGATTAGAGACACTGGACCTGTGGTGATCGGCCGATCACTGGGGATTATAGACACAGGACCTGTGGGGATCGGACGATCACTGGGGATTAGAGACACCTGGACCTGTGGGGATCGCCGATCTCTGGGGATTGAGACACTGGAACCTGTGGGGATCGCCGATCACTGGGAATAGAGACACTGGACCTGTGGGGATCGGCCGATCACTGGGGGATTAAGACACATGGTCCTGTGGGGATCGGAGGCCGGATCCTCGGGATAGAACACTGGTTCCTGTGGGGAATCGGCCATCACTGGATTAGAGACACTAGACCTGTGTGATCGGCCGACTCACTGGGGATTAAGAGACACTGGACCTGTGGGGATCGACGATCACTGGGGATTCAAGACACTGGAACCTGTGGGATCGGACGATCACTTGGGGATTAGAGACACTGGACCTGTGGAATCGCCGATCCTCTGGGGATAAGAGACACTGGACCTGGGGGATTCGGCCACACTGGGGGATAGAGACACTGGGACCTGTGGATCGGCCGATCTCTGGGGATTAGAGACGACTGGCCTGTGGGGATCGCCGATCTCGGATGGGACTAGAGACACAGGCCCTGTGGGGGATCGGCCGATCACTGGATTAGAGACACTAGACCTGTGGTGATCGGCCGACAACTGGGATTAGAGACACCCTGGGACCTGTGGGGATCGGACGATCACTGGGGATTAAGAGACACTGACCTGTGGGGATCGGCCGATCTCTGGGGAGTAGAGACACTGGACCTGTGGTGATTCGGCCGATCACATGGGATTAGAGACACTGGACCTGTGGGATCGAGTCACAGGGGATTTAGAGACCCTGAACCTGTGGGATCGCCGATCTCTGGGGATTAGAGACACTGGACCTGTGGGGATCGGCCGATCACTGGGGATTAGAGACCCTCCGGAACCTGTGGGGATCGGCCGATCTCTGGGATTAGAGACAGCTCGGACCTGTGGTGATCGCCGATCACTGGGATAGAGACACTGGTCCTGTGGGGATCGGCCGATCTCTGGGGATTAGAGACACTGGACCTGTGGGGATCGGCCGATCACTGGGGATTAGAGACGCTGGACCGGTGGGGGTCGGGCGGTCACGGGGGAGTAGAGACCTGGACCTGTGGGAGCGGCCATCTCTGGGGATTAGAGACACTGGAAACTGTGGGGATCCGGCCGATCCACTGGGATAAGAGAAACTGGACCTGTGGGGAATCGGCCGATCTCTGGGAATAGAGACTCTGACCTGTGGTGAGTCGGCCGATCACATGGGATTAGAGACACTGACCTGTGGGGATCGGACGATCACTGGGGATTAGAGACACTGGACCTGTGGGGATCGGCCGATCTCTGGGGATTAGAGACACTGGACCTGTGGGGATCGCCGATCACTGGGGGATTAGCGACACAGGACCTGTGGGATTCGGGCCGATCTCATGTGATAGGACACTGGTACACTGTGGGGATCGCCGATCACTGGGATTAGAGACACTGGATCCTGTGGGATCGCCGATCTCTGGGGATTAGAGAACACAGGTCCTGTGGGGATCGCCGTCTCTGGGGATTAAGACCTGGACCTTGTGATCGCCGATCACTGGGGATTAGAGACACTGGTCCTGTGGGGATCGGCCGATCTCTGGGGATTAGAGACACTGGTCCTGTGGGGATCGGCCGATCACTGGGGATTAGAGACACTAGACCTGTGGTGATCGCCGATCAACTGGGGATTCAGGAACACTGGACCTGTGGGGATCGGCCGATCACCGGCGATTAGAGACACTGCACCTGTGGTGATCGGCCGATCACTGGGGATTAGAGACACTGGTCCTGTGGGGATCGGCCGATCACTGGGGATTAGAGACACTGGACCTGTGGGGATCGGCCGATCTCTGGGGATTAGAGACACTGGTCCTGTGGGGATCGGCCGATCTCTGGGGATTAGAGACACTGGACCTTTGGGGATCGGCCGATCACTGGAGATTATAGACACTGCACCTGTGGTGATCGGCCGATCGCTGGGGAGTAGAGACACTGCACCGGGGGGGCTCGGCCGATCCCTGGGGAGTAGAGACACTGGTCCTGTGGATCGGACCCCGATCACTGGGGATTAGAGACGACTGGTCCATGGGGAACGGCCGATCACAGGGGGAATTAGAGAACTCTGCACCTGTGGTGATCGGCCGATCACCCAGGGTTAGAGACACGGGCCTGTGGGTCGCCGATCACTGGGGATTAGAGACACTTGACCCTTGTGGGGATTCGGCCGATCACATGGAGATTAGAGACACTGGTCCAGTTGGATCGTCCGATCACTGGGGAAATAGAGACACTCGTCCTGTGGGGGATCGCCGATCTCAGGGATTATAGACACTGACCTGCGGGGATCGGCCGATCACTGGGGATTAGAGACACTGGTCCTGTGGGGATCGGCCGATCTCTGGGGATTAGAGACACTGGACCTGTGGGGATCGGCCGATCACTGGGGATTAGAGACACTGGACCTGTGGGGATCGGCCGATCACTGGGGATTAGAGACACTGGACCTGTGGGGATCGGCCGATCACTGGGGATTAGAGACAAGGCCTGGGGGGATCGGACGATCACTTGGGATTAAGACACCACTGGACCTGTGGGGATCGAGGACATCACTCTGGGGATTATAGACACTGGACCTGTGGGGATCGGCCGATCACTGGGGATTAGAGACACTGCACCTGTGGTGATCGGCCGATCTCTGGGGATTAGAGACACTGGTCCTGTGGGGATCGGCCGATCACTGGGGATTAAGACGCGGATCCTGTGGGGATCGGCCGAACACTGGGGATTAGAGACACTGGGGACCTGTGGGATCGGCCCGATCACGTGGGGATTAGAGACACTGGAGAACCTTTGGGATACGGCCGATCTACTGGGTAATTAGAAGGACACTGGACCTTGGGGATCGCCGATCTCTGGGATTAGAGACACTGGACCTTGTGGATCGGCGCGATCACTGGGGGATTAGAGACACTGGACATTTGGGGATCGGCCGATCACTGGGGATTAGAGAAACTGGACATGTGGTCGGCCGAACACTGGATAGAGACACGGACCTGTGGGTATCGGCCGATCTCTGGGGATTAGAGACACTGGTCCTGTGGGGATCGGCCGATCACTGGGGATTAGAGACACTGGACCTGTGGGGATCGGCCGATCACTGGGGATTAGAGACACTGGTCCTGTGGGGATCGGCCGATCACTGGGGATTAGAGACACTGCACCTGTGGGGATCGGCCGATCACTGGGGATTAGAGACACTGCACCTGTGGTGATCGGCCGATCACTGGGGATTAGAGACACTGGACCTGTGGGGATCGGACGATCACTGGGGATTCGAGACACTGGACCGGTGGATCGGCCGATCACTGGGGATTAGAGACACTGGACCTGCGTGGATCGGCCGATCACTGGGGATTAGAGACACTGGACCTGTGGGGATCGGCCGATCACTGGGGATTAGAGACACTGGACCTGTGGGGATCGGCCGATCACTGGGGATTAGAGACACTGGACCTGTGGGGATCGGCCGATCACTGGGGATTAGAGACACTGGACCTGTGGGGATCGGCCGATCTCTGGGGATTAGAGAAACTAGACTTTAGGTGATCACTTGATCCCTGAGAATTAAAGAAACTAGACCTTTTGTTATCACCTGATCTCTGGGGATTAGAAAAACTGGAGTTTTGGTGTCGGCAGATCACGGTTAATTATGATTTGAGCTTTTTTTTTGCAGCCACAGGACCAGATATACCCTGCAGTCTTTAAGTCTACCAACGTCTTCTAGAGTCACATCAGCAAATCCGCAATAGAATTGCTTGAAAAGAACCAAGGGGCTGCAATGACCCAAATCCTCAACCTGATGGAAATGCAGAGGCCGAGTATGAACTTCTGACCACAAACCTCAAAGCCACAGAATAAAGAATCGCCACCAAAACTCCTCCAGAGCCATCTGAGAACGAGCCTCATACCGAAAGCGAGACTTCATTTTTGTTGCTTTAGAAGGGTCTCACCTCAGCCATATCCTGACACCAGGCCCTGGATACTCCCTGGGTAACTGTGCGTGAGAGTTGGGGGTGAATTTGTCCTCTATCTATTTCTCTCCCTCGGGCTTTAGGGGACGAGGGCCGTGTGATGATCTCACAGCATTGCATCAGCACAGGATTTGTTTTCACTTTTATCCCAGACCTTACTTGATTACATAGGTGTATGTGATTATGTCTCTCATACATAACTGCATATGGGGACCACTGTTCTGTGTTGTTTTTGTTTTATTTATTTTTTGGGGGGTTACTTTTTTATTATTTTCTTGTTTTCTTTCTTTAGTGAAGATGGAGACGTCTTTTGCTTCATCCTTATTATTATGATGCCAAAGTATGTCATTAGTGCTATTTTGTACTTTCATTGCTTAGTACTTTTCTTATCTGTACTAATGGTGCCTTATATTATTTCTTTGTGTATCAAGTGGTATCTCATCTAATGGACAGTTATTATATGTTTTTGTTATTGTAAAATTTAATAGAAATTATGTTTACAAAAAAAAAGAAGGGTCTCTATGTACTGCTTAATGGGTGTACTTACTTTCTCACATGGCTTTTCCATTTTGGCATTATTTTTGTTGAATAAATAATGACCCGGTGGAATTGGTGGGTGCTGTTGTTTAACCAAAGTTTGTATTGACCTAATTATAAGATTTCCTAAGGGCCAGATTTTTTTTTTTATTATGTACTAATAGGTAAAACCATAAAATTCTAATAGAGTGTACTGTCATTTTTGAATGGTTTGCTAGTTAGCTTCATCACTCTCCCCCCCCCATGTGATTGTGTAAAAACTACTGCCTTGTAACATTTGTGACTGCAGCCGAGTGTCATTTACATTATTAAACCTTTTATCGTATTTTACTTCGGTGTATTTCTAATCATTCTTTGGCCATCATAAAAATTAACCTATTTCATTTGGTGTCAGAAGTAGGATGATGGTCCAGAAATTACTGATTTTTATTGAGAGTCAACTATGAATTTGTTAGCTGAGATATTCAGTATTATGGTACATGACAAGAAATTCATTCTGGTCCTATGGTGGGTGAACGGTAATGAGTCCATTCCAAGATATAGACTCCAGTCAGTCAGTGGTGGACCTTGCAGGGGCGTAGCTATATGGGATGCAGAGGGAGCATTTGCTACTGGGCCTTGCAACCTGAGGGGGGCTAAAAGCCCTTCTGCCACATAAGGAGATACCAGCATTGTAAATGGCACATGGCAGCTGGGTGGCCCATTTCACTTTTTGCACTAGGGCCCAGAAGCTTCAGGTTATGCCTCTGGGACCTTGTTAGGTCTTTGGAATGACAGACGTCCACAGCAGCTGTGGAATAGACCTGTGTGTTGGTGCCGGTTGAGAAAGACATGGTAGAAAAATAGAGGCGACAGAGAACAGACAAACAAGAGTAAAACTGAGCTAACATCAAAATCAGGATTGTAGTTCAATGTATCCCAAGACTGTTTAGAAATACACAGTCCTGATCAGATCCTTTCCGTTTAGAGCTCCAAGTAATGGGACAAATGGGACAATGGGACAAATGTACTATGGCAATATCCTGGCAAACATGCTTAGCACCACATTTATTATGCATTTCAGACAGTTTGTAGACACTTTTGCCTTGCGTATGACACAAGGGGCCGTGGCTCGTAACACTATGATAAATCTGACGCATTTTAGACCATTTGGCACATTTTTGTGGTACATGGTGTAGCACTTAAGTCACACCCCTTCCACACAACATTAGATAGCATCAGTAAATCTGCCCCCAATGTGTTTCCTGTGAGTGTGTTGTGATAGACCCTTGTCTGTGCCTTTTATTGTGTGTTTCCTGTGTGTTGCATTGGGCTCAACACTGTATTTATATCCTGAGCTTTGTTCTGGTGCTGTACTAATGTATTGGGCTTTGTTATAACACTGTATTTATGTCTTGATCTTAGTTCTGGTGCTGCATTCATGTTCTGAACTTTGTTCGGATGCTGTATTTATGTATTAAGCTTACTTATGGCACTATAATTATATATTCAGCTTGATTCTGGTGCTGTATTTTTGTACTGAGCTTAGTTCTAGTGCTGTATTTCTGTACAGAGCTTAGTTCAAGTGCTGTATTTATGTACGGAGCTTGGTTCTGGTGCTGTATTTGTGTACTGAGCTTAGTTCCAGTTTTGTATTTATGTACGGAGCTTGGTACTGGTGCTGTATTTTTGTACTGAGCTTAGTTCTAGTGCAGTATCTATGAACAGAGCTTGGTTCTGGTGCTGTATTTTTGTACTGAGCTTAGTTCTAGTGCTGTATTTTTGTACAGAGCTTTGTTCTAGTGCTGTATTTATGTACGGAGCTTGGTTATGGTGCTGTATTTGTGTACTGAGCTTAGTTCTAGTGCTTGTATAGATGTACGGAGCCTGGTTCTGGTGCTGTATTTTTGTACTGAGCTTGGTTCTGGTGCTGTATTTTTGTACTGAGCTTTGTTCTAGCGCTGTATCTATGTACAGAGCTAGGTTCTGGTGCTGTAGTTTTTGTACTGAGCTTAGTTCTAGTGCTGTATTTATGTACAAAGCTTGGTTCTGGTGCTGTATTTGTGTACTGAGCTTAGTTTTGGTACTGTTTTCATGTGTTGAGCTTTGTTCTAATGATGTTTTTATGTTGTGAGCTTGGTTCTGTTGCTGTCTACATATACTGCGCTAACTCTTGGTGCCATATATATTTAGATCTGCTTATTTGCTATGCTATACATGCTTTATACCTGTATTGTAATATAAAATAATGTCGACATGTCAGAAAAGAGGCGCCTCCACGTCAGTTTTAAGGCACATTAAATTAGTTTATAGTGCATTTGAATGAATGAACCTGTCAAAGCTCTAGCTTCCGGTCTACCTTGCATAGTATAATTGATGTGTCTAATCTTGGTGCATAGCATAATTTAGTCTCATAGCATATTGCTAGCTTATTTGCTTTGCCTAATTTAGGCGCATTCAAATATATCGTGCCTGGTGTATTATTGTTGTGTGTAGGTCATATATTAATGGTGCTAAGGCCAGTTGGCACATTATTAGGTGACTTATAAAAGTCTAAATTCCCAATTTGTGCACATACTTAGCTTAACCCCCCACCTCATAATTTGACAACTCAAATAACCTTAAAATTTGTATGAAATAGTTACGAGCAACAAATTGTCTCACGATAAATAACAGACAAGCGGCGGTGAGAGGTGGACGTGTGGGCCGCGAGCAGACACTGCTGGTTCCTGTGACGTTGCTCCAGCACTAACATTGGTCTTTGGATAGATTGTGTGCCCACCAGGTCAGCTTTGTTTTCCAGCTGTCTTCAATGGATGCTTTAAACTTCCTTTGGAAGTTTTTCAGAGCTTCCTCATCAGTCGTCCCCACAGCCAGGGAGCCCTACAGGGAATGGAAGAGTGAGGATCATAGATAGTGCATGTACCTGTGGGCATTGCTGTAAATAGATTAAGCTCAATCTGCCCCGGGGGCAACTAATACATAATTGACACCACTTTATTACCCTAACATATTTATACATTACTCATTTAGGACTCATGTATTTTGTTTTTATTTTTGTAGTTTATTTTTATCTCCTTGCCTTTCAAGTCCAACAACTTTTCTATGTTTCTGTTTAATAGCCATATAAGGGCTGGATATTTCTGGGACAAGTTGTTCCATTTAAAGGGGTTGTCTCACTACAAGGATTGCTGTTATTGTTAAAGATCTTGCAAAAACAATTCACTTTGTAATATGTGTCCATTAACAGTGTCCTACCTATTCCTAGATAACCCCCCTTGTATGGGCTGCATCAGCTCCTCAGGTCGCTATAGCTACAGACCTGTTTATTCTCTAATGATAGGCTGCCAGCGCTGGTCACTATAGCTACAGACCTATGTGATCTCTCCTGATAGGCTGCCAGCGCTGGTCAATATAGCTACAGACCTGTTTACTCTCTAATGATAGGCTGCCAGTGCTGGTCGCTATAGCTACAGACCTGTGTGATCTCTCCTGATAGGCTGCCAGCGCTGGTCGCTATAGCTACAGACCTGTCTTCTACTGCAGCCTAGTAGAAGCTTGGTTTTTAAGTCTAATGCAGTGTACCTGGTAGCTGGGGTCTTCACTCCCTGAAGTATGGAGATCTGAACAGGCCCTAGAGAGAGTAAAACGTCAATGTAGGACCCACCTGCATTTGAGGTCCCGTTGAAGTTTCGGAGGTGGGCTTAAGCAGTTTTGATCAAAAATGTGAACTAAGAACCTAAAAATTTTCAATGCATCCTAAGTAGCAGATATGCTTTTTTAAACAAATTCCTAGGTGCCTTTTGATAGTTCTTTTAGTTTATGGTGTGCCGCTGATATTGGAATGTGTACGTATATTGCTGCCACACCAGTGTGCACCTATTCTCATTTTTTTCCAAAAATATTTTTGGATGTGCAAAGCCAAATATTGTTTTCTAATAGAAGCCAGGAAACACGCCCCTGAATTCATAATGAAACCGAGAAAACAGGACTGAGGCGAGATGAATCAGTGTAGTGAGACGACCCCTTTAACACATCATATAATGAATTAGGGAACAAAAAAAATTCTAATTTGTATTGTATTCAGAACTCTCCGAGAAATGTGGAGAACTACACAAGAGTGGCCATGTTTTCCGAGGCCGGCTGTAAGCGACCTAGGAGCTGGTCACAGACCCAGAAATAATGAGACCTTCCATCAGTGAGGCATGCAGACCTTAATGTATTGGATGTAGAGCGATAAGTTCAGTTCTGGCAGTCCTGCCCCTTCCAGAAGGCTGAGGAGATTGAGGAACAACATGCTGTTGTCCCTCACAATACTATAAGCCTTGTCACATAAGCAACGGAACCTGCAGGAGGGACAGAGCACATCGAGATGTCATGTCCTTACCAGTCATTCATTCTTCAGGTCACAAGTCCTACATTGGCTCGTGGACTTCAACAGTTTAGCGTCAGGTCTCATTATTCTTTTAACCAATTCACAGGTGTCATGCTCCTCTCCCTAATCGGTCACAAAAAATGCAGTCCCAACTGCAGACATCAGGTTATAGAGCAGGAAGAGCTGAGCAGATTGATATATAATTTGGTGCAAAAAGATTCAATAGAAATCAAATTTTATTCATTTTAATTTCTACTCAATTTGTTCTTTGGAGTCCAGTGGGTGGTTCTACTCAATGATTGACAGCCTTGCCTGTATTAATATGCATACAGAGATAGAAGGTACGCCCACTGGACTCCTTAACAAAAATAAGAGGAGATTTCATTGAATAAGATATCATTGAATCCCTCTCCGTAGAACAATATATCAATCTACTCAGCTCCTCCCGCTCAATAACATGAGGGCTGGCAGATTAAACATGCTAGTGTTGTAGACGGAACCACAAAGGGGGCTCCACGTCCTAGTGGGGGGGTCAAATCAGTATATTGAATGATACGTGCCAGAGTAAGAATTCACAAGTTGACAGTCTGCAGTCTAATGAGTTCTCTAGTCCTTTATTACAAAACACAAGTTTTTATAGCTGGACGTAAACAAAAATTCCATAGGCAACATGTGACATACATCCACCCTCTTTATTGGTTATTCTTATATATATCTTCAACTAACACAACCCCCCTTTGTCTTAAAGAAGCAAAATAGTTAAGGCCAGTGGCCATCTTGGCTTTTAAGTTACTTCGAGACACAACAGGGTATGTCTGGACACAGGCGCCATCTTGTGGGTGAAACAGACATTTCACCTAATACATTCCATAACACTTGCCCAAGATCACAGACTCCCTTTAAATCTGTGGTCTTTCATAGTATGCACATACTAGTAGAAAAATTATCTCACCTATCAAATTTAAATTCATCATGGTCCTTTCCATTTTGTATCACATGCAGAATATCAGAGGTTAGGATGAAGGGTGTTCGTTCTCGTTTTATAAGTAAGTTTGTTTGGAATTTCCCCAAATTATGTGCAAAATCTATGTGGAATATCTGGAGAAGGAATAAAGCAGTCACTGAAAAGAAGTGCTGTGCCTTAGATTTGGGTCAAAATCAAATTTGACAAAAAGTTAAGCGAAATTGAGTCAGGTTGACCAGAATCGAATTTTTGCAAAAATCAGCAAAAAAAAAAAAATCAACCTGAATCCTAAGCTACGATCTTAACCCTAGGAAGCAACCGTGCAACATATGGGGGACCTCAGAAGTAGTCCAACCCTAACCATAACCTTAGGGAACATTTGTACAACATCTGGGGAACATCTTGGGTTAGTGTTAGGCTTAATCCAATCTTAACCCTAACTCAACCTTAACCATGATGTTCCACAGATATCTAGTGGTGTTCCTATGCAATTTGGAGGCATTTGGCTGATGGAGATGCTTTCTAGAGGCCAGAAAATACATGCAGAATCGTTCCCCATAGACTTATATGGGATTGGGGTTCAGGATGTCCCATATCGAAATATTATTACAATTTCAGTCCAACTGTTCTCAAACCAAACAGAGACCCTACAGAAAAGTAAGTATAGTAAGAAGAGGATTAGATGGATTCGACATCCATCACATGGCTAATGGCCTTCAGAGCTACAATTTAGGGGCTTGCAATTTAAGCAAGTGTTAGGCTACGTCTATACAGCATAGGACAAAAAAAACGAAAAACCGCTTTGAACCTGAGTTTTTGTCCGTTTTTTGTCCAATCAGCCGGGTTTCCTACAACTTTTTTGGTTGTTTTTTTTGTGGAGGTTTTTGCCGTTGCTTTTGGTGTGGTTTTTTGGATATTTTTGGGCAGTTTGTAATGTATGTAAAATTCATATTCCTTGTTTAAACACCTGGCCAGTTTTTCAGCAGAACTGTCCAAAAACAGCACCAGAAAACACAGAAAAAATGTCCAAAAACCGTCCGGCCGTTTACTTAGAATTTAATAGTAAATTTTCTGCTGCAGTTTAAAACATGTCCCTAAAACCACCGGCACCCAAAAACCGAGCAGAAGAAAAAAAGACCTGTGTAGACTCCAGGTGTTAGTCTATGTGGACGTTCTTTAAAATACTAAAACCACTGCAAATCCGATGGGAAACCTCTGCTGTGTAGACATAGCCTTATGGATTTAACATCGTCAGCTGATCAAGGGACCAACATTAACCATGCTGTTCTTGACCAGACACTTTGCAAAGCTCTGGGACTCAACAACCCAGCGGTTGCAACTCACAGCGACGCCATATCTTATAGCGATGCTGTCACTTGCTAACCAAGGAGGTAAATGGTGTCAGTGATGTGGAACTGTTCTAAGGATAAAACTGCACCTGTCCGGTCTCTTGAACCATAATGTTGTCCTTACGTTGACCTCTAATGCCAAGAACATAGGCTGCCACATAGTACCCAGCGCAGGACAGAGTAAACTCCTCCAAGGCTTGTTGTAGAGACTCCCTGTCAGATACAAAAAAAAATATGTTGCATACAACATCAATTCCCATCATCTCAGCATCTAATGTTACTAGCCCAAAAAAAGTACAATGGGGATGGGGAACGATGAGCTCCTGTTACTCACCTCGCTGTGTTCTAGGGATGGGGTCCGCCTGTCACATCAGATCGTCTAAGAACCGGACTAACCTCATCTTACTCTAGCAATGACTTGTAAATTTTGTTTAAATCTTGCTCAACTTCCCTGCCTATCATTTAGGATCTCACTGACCCAAGGGAAGACATGTCTACCTCCAGAAAGAATGGTTTCTGATATCAGGGTGATGCACCACTCAAGTGAAAGGTGAGAATCCAATCTTTGAAGGCACAAGTATCGGCCTGAGGTCAGTCTGACTGCTCACCTCTTCTTGAGTAAAAGTGGTAAGGGGTAGAGCCAATCAAGAAAAGTCAAGAATAAACTGTCTACAGTCATCAGAAACAGATCATGGGAACAGAAGCAGCTGCTCAAAGGTGCAGGCAAATCTCTAGATGTTCAACATAAACCCCAAAATCCACATCTGCAGATTATCTGAATTCGGATTTTCCTATCCTGTAGGATAATCGGCATCGCAATCCAAATGATTTGGTAAGGATTTGTCTTGCAAATTTTTCAGCATATTTTTTTAAAGCGGATATAACCTTTGTTGACCCATTTGGCCTCGCAGGGGACCAGGGTTTTCTCTTTGGAGCTATGATAATGTCTGTGTAATGCCCAGAGGTGCCAGAAATGTCTAAATCTTCTTCTAGGATCCCCATCTATGAAAGAACCAAAGTTCCATGATCCTCTCTTCAGATTTCCAGGAAGAAGGTCATGCATACTAGACTGGTTCTGCAAATTCTACAAACCGCAATGAAGCTGGCCACATTTCCACAGAGGAGACCGTGACGCAACGCTCAGCTGGTTCCGCAACTCCTACAAACTGCAATAAGTATAGCCACGTTTTCACGGAGGAGACAAGGAGACCATGATGCAACACAGCTGGTTCTGCAACTTCCACAAACTGCAGTGAAGATGCAACGTTTATGCCCTGCTACCTGCCTGAATGAAACAGTAGAGGACCCTAATCCTCCTGATTGCTGGGATTTCAAGAAGTAAAACCCACAGCTAGCAGACATTTATGGCATGTGTTGTGGATATGCCAACAATGTCTATGATGGGAAATGTCCTTTCTGATTTGTTTTTTGGACCAGAGAAGCTTCATTGAAAGGTAAATCAATATTCAGATGTTACAGTGTAAGGTGGCATCAATAACTGCACCTACCCTGGGTTTTTGCTCCTTAACCAGTTTAATATGGCTTCTTTATTAAAAGCTGGAGTTCTCCTGCCACTGTTGAGATGGATGTTTGCAATGGTCTCCGACTGCAGGACAGCTTCAATAAGGCCGGTCCTCCTCCCCAATGAAACACAGCTGTATGGGATCACCCTGAGATGAGACAATTAAAGGTTAGCTCTCTTGTAATCGCCGCTTCAACCCCCCCTCCCCTGTGTGTCAAGTCTTGTGTCCGTTTGAGTCTGTCATGTCTGTCTATTGCATTATTTCCTACATCAGGTTTTATAGTTCTTGTATGTTATTTCAAGCCTTTTTCCACTAGCTGACATTGAAGTTTATGCTTTTGTTTAGCTTCGACGTTAATACCTAAACCTTAATGTATGCCATTTATAACTTTTTCTTTTCCTGTATCATTTCTATTTGAACAAAATACTAGTAAAAAATACAGTTATGAAAAAAAAAAAAGTTAGCTCTCTATGGCTGCTTTCAGACGGAGCATTTTTTTATGTGTTTTTGTGCAGAAATGTACAGCATTAACTGATGTGCCTTTCTGCACAAAAAAACACATCCAATAACGCATCAAAAATGCACCAAAAACACTCTGTGTGAAAACACCCCATTAGTTTCCTTCCCTAATTCTCTTATTATTACCAGCAGTGGTGACAGCAAGAAGAACAGTCATTTTTGTTTCATTTTTTTCTTACCCTCTAGACAGAGACACTAATCCACAAACTGTTTATTAAGTCTCAAATAAACCTGAGGTAGAATGACACCTTAATTTATCAAAAGCTGAATAATAATTGGTTTCACAACCTCTTGCTCTGACATGCTGATTACAACTTAAAGGAAGGAGGGCAAACAGCAGCTAGCACTTCTAATGACAAGGTCACATATGCAAGTGTCTGTCTGGAGAGCCACAGGTATCTTCTGCTCTAACATATTGATTTCTAATTAAAGGAAGGAGGGAAAACAGCAGCTAGCACTTCTAATGACAAACTCACATATGCAAGTGTCTGTCTGGAGAGCCACAGGTATCTTCTGCTCTAACATACTGATTTCTACTTAAAGGAAGGAGGGAAAACAGCAGCTAGCACTTCTAATGACAAACTCACATATGCAAGTGTCTGTCTGGAGAGCCACGGGTATCTTCTGCTCTTACATTCTGATTACTACTTAAAGGAAGGAGGGAAAACAGCAGCTAGCACTTCTAATGACAACCTCACATATGCAAGTGTCTGTCTGGAGAGCCAGGGGTATCTTCTACTCTGATATGATAATTTCCATTAAAAAGAAGGAGGGGAAAGAGCAGTAAGCACTACTGACAAGGTCACATATGCGAGTGTCTGTCTGGAGAGCCACGGGTATCTTCTGCTATGATAATTTCAACTAAAAAGAAGGAGGGGAAAGAGCAGTAAGCACTACTGACAAGGTCACATAAGCGAGTGTCTGTCTGGAGAGCCACGGGTATCTTCTGCTATGATAATTTCAGCTAAAAAGAAGTAGGAGAAAGAGCAGGAAACACTACTAATGACAAGATCACACATACTGTAAATGTGTCTGTCCAGTAAGTAATGTCTTCTTGGCACTATTGGAACACAGCATAAAAATTCTTCTTGTCAACACCCCTTGTAGTAGACAGTAAGTGAAAATATCTGTCTATAACGTTCCTCCTTATCACCTAGTGTAAAATTTGCCTAGTATAATCACACCTAAATAGGTTACAGTTCTTCTCACCTTAGATCCAGGCCCTCCTCTTTCCATAATTGGTCCATCACCTTCATCAAGCTCAGCACAAGCATATCCCGATGGAAGTCTGAGCAAAAGTGGGATTTAGACCTTAAAGGGTTAGTCACATTTACTCTTCTCATTTGTTCCCACAAATCATTTTGACACAAATTAAATATATACAGTATGCTCCTGATCACTTGGTCAGATTCGGAGGAGACACTGAAGAATCATCTGCACAAGTGTGGCCACTGCCCAAGGACCTCCGTGGTGGCTGGGACCAATGGAAGACTCAACAAATACAATGAGAGGGAAATGTTAATTGCCTAGAGCAGGGATCTGCAACATTGGCTCTCCAGCTGTTGGGAAACTACATCTCCCATCATGCCCACTGATATAGATTATATAAATGCATGATGGGAGTTGTAGTTTCCCAACAGCTGGAGAGCTGACGTTGCAGATCCCTGGTCTAGATGAATAATGTTACATAAGGGATGAGAAGTTGTACAGGCAACATGTGGATGGGCCACTACTTTATTTCTTACCATCATCACTCCTGAAGATGACTCCAAATTTGCTTCCACCATTTACATCTGTGTTATAGATCAACAGGAGAGGCTTCGTCTTAGACTGCATGAACGTGCAGCGCTCCACACTGTGAATAGAAAAACCTAAGGAAAATGTAATAGACATCCGCACACAAGTGTCTGCAAAATGTTCCCAAACAATACTGAATTTTTGCATTTTGTTTCGTATATAAATTAAATGTGTGAAAATGTACGGGTAGATCTAAGCTTATGAGGACCAAGTAGTAGCTCTGTAACCCCATTGTACAAGCAGTAATGTGCCTCACCACAAGTCTTTCAGGACCAGCTTGGAGTCCAGGGGACAAGAGATATGGGATAGGCTGGCCGAATAGCTTTCCTCCCTAAGACGCTCCTGCAAGGCCAATTCCATTTCCAGTTTTCCAGCACTGCTGGACTGGACAAAGTTACTGAGACTCTTCATCTTGTTTACAGCTCGGACCTGATGTAGAGATTAAAGCATTTAGGGCGACATCTCCAAAAATTGACGTCACTGCGACATATTTTAGGCGCATTTAATCAGTGTAAAGTGCACCTGAAAGTACGATCTGACATCTTGTCTACCTTGCATAGTATACTTAAAGGGGTTTTGTCACAAAGTAAAATTGACGTGGGAAGTTTGTAAATTAAATAAAAAACATTTTCACCATTCATCATTGTTAAAAATTCTGCACCGTTTTTGTTATGGCTGCTCCTTTAGTGATCCATTGTTTACTCCAGAGGATACGACCAGGGCTGAGAGCTTCTCGGTCCTGGTCGCACATGCTCAGACATCACCTCTCCTGTCAGGCAGCTACTGAGTGTTCAAACCCCGGGTGCTGTCACTCTACTCCCGTCCTTTGGACTAGTTCATAATTAGTCAAACAGTGCAAATAAAAAAAAAAGAAACCTCAATGAGGTCTGTGCATTGATAGAGGAAAAACAAATCCACAGGTTAAGTTCCTGCAGGGATTTGAACCAAGGACCCTTGTGCTGTAAAGCAAAATTGTTACCTCTGAGCTACAATGTAGCTACTTACAATTCTATACATAAACAGACCTTTCTTTGACTACAGAGAGGAAAGGCCTGTTCATGCTGGGTCACATGATATGCAATTCAAACAAATCACACACGCCCCCTTCTGAGCACACAGAGCTGAAGAGCTGGATGCAGGTGGCATGAAATGAGATTGTGGCAAAACCCCTTTAATGCGCCCAAAAAGGCGCATTGCGCTACGGAGGTGCACAGCGTGTCACTGCTACTATATTATGCTACTATATACACCTTTTTATTCGCATTGTAATGTGTTGTGCCCGGCGTATAATGTGCCCAGTTTTGCTGTACCACAGTTCTTTTATATAGAGAATAGGGCGTCAACAGTTTTATGGCACAAAATACACCAAAAACAATGGTACAGCCCTAATGGGACATGTCACCCTTACTGTCCTTCTCTCCAGGTCAGCAATAGAAAACTAAGTTAATGGACAAAAATCAAAGTGAGCCGCCTTTTACTTGGAATTGTCTCAATGACTGGTGGCTATGGCTGATTTTTTTCATATGAGCAGGTGGAAATTGTCTATCTTCTTCAAATTTATACAATGTTTATGGAGAGTGAAACATAAAGGGGTTTTCCACTAAAGACATTTGTCACCAATCCACAGCATAGGTGATAAACGATCGCTGGGGTCCGCCACCGATTCTTGAAATGAGGCCCCGAGAACTAAAGAAGCTTCCAAGGAAACCCAGAGAGAGAAAAAATGAGGCAAAATGAGACTCCCTTACTTCTTACCACCAGACGTGTCTTCGTTCAGTACCTGTTTGACAAGATCAGCGTTGTGGGGAAAGGTTGGCCAGGAATATACTTCAAGGATAATCAAGAAGGGAAGAGACGTCGAAGATTCAGTCAGCTCTGACCTGGAAAGTAAGAAAATGATGGACAGAGATAATGGATGAGACACTTGGAGGAATATAGTCTCTTGCCCGGTTACCAGTAATATGCACAACATTTATGGACGATCGATGGGCAGTGACACCAGGTAATGGGGGGTTTGGTTCTGGACTCACTTATTATTATATATATACATATATCGAAATAAGAAGGCAGCAAACTTTTATTACACAGCAAGTTACACAGATCCTGCAGGTTATCCTATTATAAAGAAGTCATTAAATAAGAGTATTATCAACTCTATACAGTGAACAGTGACTACAGAACATGACATCTAGGTGATGTCCATCCAGGTCCAAAACATCATGAAGGTCTATCTCTGTACACAAGCTCCTCACGCCACTGATGCCCCCAGTGCCTCTCTCAGTGCACCAACACAGGATTCTTGCCTTCAGTCATCATTTCGTTTTTGTGCCTCCGTTCCTTGTCTCCGTCAACAAAGATTTGTGCCTCCCTTTGTGTCTCTCAATAAAATAAAGCCATACACTCACTTAAGGCGACCTGTCAGAAAAGGCACCCCAGTTTTAAGGCGCATTAAATGGGTGTATAGTGCATGTATGAGCATGGGTTCATAATTCAAATATGTTGTGCCTTGCGCAAACTGTGCCTAGTTTTGGTGTACATATACATATATAGAACAGGGCTACAACAGTTTTTTGGCGCAAAACACCAGAAAATGGTGCAGTTCAAATTTTTTATGTCGCCCTTAATGTTGATTCCTGAGCTTTAAACCCCTGCAACCAGCATGATAGCCACAGGACAAAATCATCAGCACATGCAGCGCTATGACTTTCATTACTACCTATGCTGGACTGTATGCACCCTGGTGTCCAGTAGGCTGCCGGTCTCAAGTGTCCTGTATCCTACCAGAGTAAAAGGTGGGGCAGGTCACCAAGAGCCCTTGCATTCAACTATATTGACCTTTTTAGGATGCAGGTACAGTTAAATGTGGAAGTCGCTATGTGATACTGACGTTCCCGTGGCAAATGGAACACTGGTGCTCTTGGGTCTAACTGGTTTTAACAATGTGCATATTACACTGCACAACTTCTCAAACCACAAATTGTACAACAGTGGTTTGAAAAGTCAGGATCATTTACTTATCATTGCATACCTTGGTCATTACAAATATAATCTGCTTTGATCATCACAATTATTTGTACATATCTACCAATGGGGTGCCCTCTGGCATCATAGAGCGCCTGCAGCTCCATAGTAGAGGCCTATTAAATCTCTATGGGACACCTTAGCCTATTTTGAACGTATTTTTAGAAGTTTGTCCAATTTGTTTCAAATTTCTCTTAATAATTTTTTCTTTTCTTCCTGTTTAACCAGACTCAAGTCATGAAAATCCGAAATCTGTAGCCACCTTGCAAGAAAACAAATGAAAAAAGCAACTGGTTGTATCATTAAAAAAATAATGTTGTACAGATTAGTCCAAACGAAATCTGTAGCACATTGAAGAAAAACAAGCGAAAAAGGCAACTGGTATATTTAGAAAATATTAGAGATAAATCCAAATACCAGCAAGCTGTCCGAAGACAGAGCAAATGGTTGTAGCCAATAAAGTGAGCTGGTCTGCTCATGTGCGCTCTCTCCAAGAGGAACTTGCTCAATTCATTGTAGATGTAAGGCTTGGTCTTCAGCACGTGCACACATGGTAAAAGCAAGTGAGAAAGTTCTTCATTCCTGTGGAGACATAGAGATGATAGGACCTCTAGGACTATGCAGTGAATATCTGCCTTCCGTTTTAGGTTTGCAGTACTTACGACAACCTCCTCAGACGTGTGACTGCAAACATTTCTATGTAGGGATCAGGGAAGCCTCTGCCCAGCAATTCCAGGGTGGATGAAAGTGAAACCTCGGACCAAGATTTTAACAAGTAAATCATCTGTTATGGATAAAAGAAGAGCACAGCTTTAGTAGTGGGTTCTGGCAGCACTATGTGATTAGGCAACAGACTTCCAACTATGACCTGCGCAACGTCCACATGACAATTCCACCTGGTGGCGAGGAGAAGTCTGGCCAGCCGTTCTGGGTGACGTCTCTGGATCTCATGGCGGGATTTCCATATTAGGTCCTTTTCCTGGCTGTGAGGCTCTGTCTGCCCCTTCTGGTTGAGGATATCCTGAAGCTGCCGCTGCTGTGGGACATAACCTTAATTACGATCACTGCAGCCTCTGACACCATTTCATCCAAATAACATTTTTAAATATCTATGCACCTGCTGCAAAACCCCATTCAAATTTATAAAATGTCTGCAAAAATTCTGCCACAAGTGAAAATTTTGGTGGGGGCTAAAATCTACTTATGTTTCCAAAATTTTACACCTCATATTTTGTATCATGAGATTCACCATACGTAACTATGGTGAGGTCATTACCTCTTCTGATGTCAGTCTGCCCGCTATGCTGTGTTTGCCCAACTCTATTATCTAAAAGACAAAACATGCACCAAACAACAGGCCTGGATTATAGATAGATGGATAGATATACAGATAGACAGATAGAAAATTTTGAGATAGATAATAAAAAGAATAATAGATATATTATAGAAGATATGAGATAATAGATATATAGATAATATGAGATAGATAGATAGATAGATAGATAGATAGATAGAAGATAGATAGAAAAGGATAGTTTTAATATGAGATAGAAGATATGAATAGATATGAGATATATAAAAGATAGATATGAGATAGATAGATAGTTATGGATAGATAGATATGAGATAATAAATAAAAAAAAATGATAGACAGAGATAGATAGATAGTAATAGTATGAGATAGATAATAGATAGATAGGGAAATAGATTGAATAGATATTAGATGATAGATAATAGATAATAGATAATAGATAAACCTCATTTTCAGAGGGGTAGGAGACAGGACGGGGAGACACAGGAACAATGCTGACTTCTAGTGTTGTGCTGTTCGCATTGGGATTACAACCTACAGCTCCGGTGGGATTCAGTGATTCCTTTATGGATTCTGGGATGAAAGAAGATTGTGAAAGTTACCCCCCACTGGGAGCTCAGATTAGACAATGTTCAGCCATGTTATAGGGGCTCAGATACGACCGATACTGAAGCACAGAATCATTTTTCCTTGTAATGCATTTTACAAGAAGTTAAAACAGTAATATATATATATATATATATATATATAAATATATATAATATATATAATTAATATATATATGTATATAATTTATATATATAATAATATGACCAAATGTATTGAAAGGGGTACTACAACGGGCCCATTTTGGTTCTCTCATTATAAACCAACCCCTCAGTACCATAAAAAACAATTTAACCCATAAATACAAGGGCGACTGTCAGAAAAGGGCCCCCCATTTTTTAAGGACATTGAATGAGTGTAAGTTTCGCCTGGATGAATGAATCTGTCAAAAATCTGGCGTCTGGTCTGCCTTGCATGGTATAATTGATGCGCCTGCTCTGCTCAAATGTGTCGTGTCTGGAGTAAAATGTGCCTAGATTTGGTGTTATTCATATAGGGAATAGTGACGTCAACAGTTTTTTGGTGCTAAATATACCAAAGAAATGGAGCACCCAAAAAGGGACATGTTTTTTTGCTTTTACTTTATCTTAGAGACATTTTTCTATGGGGCCCGAATTGGGGATTTTATGGCATAAGAAATTAACATTTGCAGCCTCCAGTAGCAGTTCAGTATTTAAGACCTCCTTTATCATCGCCCTTTTGGGGTTTTTTTCCATTCCCCCATTTTTTTAACTTTTTTTTTTTTTTTTGGGAGTGAAAACAGCCCCTGATTTAGTTGAATTTTCTATATCTGTTCTCCATTGTTTACATAGCTTCGGCAGATCTTTTCCATTGGTGGAGCGTACAGTCTCATTTCCCTCCAAAAGATTAAAGATTCTTTAGAAACCTGTTAACAGAAGCACATTTGAGAAGAACAAACAGTCCCATATAAATCCAGCCGGAGAGCTGTGTGGGTCAGAGATGACTGAGTGTTGTGTACAACTGGCCATGACCATCTTGCCACCTACTATATTCCTAGTTGTGGTTCAGATGAATTTATCACTCACATTGTTTTCATACCCTGTTTCCCCGAAAATAAGACATCCCCCAAAAATAAAACCTAGTGCATTTGTTGATGCAATTCAGAGTTTGGCTGCTTATGAAATCACTACAATATATTAATACATATTGATGTTTTGTTCAACAATAAATGTGAATTCTTGTTCATGGAAAAATAAGAAATCCCCTAAAAATAAGTCTTAGCTCATCTTTAGGAGCAAAAATTCATATAAGACACTGTCTTATTTTCGGGGAAATAGGGTAGACATAGCGAGCTCTGATACAGAGCCCTAAACCTGCAGCTTCTCTACAGTCATACAGTTTAAATGGGTTGTTCCATTTTTATTGTTTTTTTTTTTTTTTTTTTACAGCAACGTTGAATAGTTGATTATCACTAGACATGCATTTATGGGTTACAAACGTTTACCGAGTGAAGTGCCTTCTTTTCCTTTTTTTTCTGTTAAACAAACAAAAATATTAAAGTAAATAACGGTAGAGCTTGTGAGTCCATCTCGTTGATGCCGGCGTCTTCTTTTTCCAGCTTGTTTCGCTGTTGACCAATGTAGCTGGACTCCATGCTTTTTAGCTAATGTGTCCGCATGAGATTATCTATAGGCACAGAGGTGTCTAAGCTCAAACAGATAGCCATTAGTATTCAAGATTTTTGAGTAAGAAATAGACATCTTAAAACACTCTAGTTTTCCTTCACACAAACCGTTTCATGTGCAGGAAACCATTAACATGCAAAAGATCAGTCAACTTGTCAAACAATGACGCCTTTTACCATCTCAATTTGCAGAAGCAAGCGGGTGAGCGACGCACGACCCCCAGGTCCCCTCTGCTATTATGCTGCCATATAGCTATATAGGCGGGTCTCCCAGTAAGAGTTGTTGTTGATACCATGTTGTAAGACTGAAACAGTCTTTTATGGCCTGTTGTATCCTATCCGGTAATAAAGGGATAAAACTACTCCATGTTTCAAAAAAATTTTTGGTATGCGATTCCTTATTTTGTTAACTTTTACTCTTAGGCTGCGTCCCCACGGCAGCGGACAAATACCGGTCGGTTTACCTGACCGGTAATAGCCCGGTTTTGCGGCTGTCCACGGCCGCGGAGGGGGGACGGCTTTTCTCCGCGATGAGAGGAGAACAGCCCTCCCCCCTCCCATTGAGGTGTTCATATTCCGTCCGGAAACCGGACGGAAGAATGAACATGCTCAATGTTTTTTGAGCGGACCGCAGGCGGAAAAACCACCAGGCAGAAAACACGGGCAGTGGGGACTGCTGCACGGGTTCTCCATAGAGCACAATTGTGCTCATTTTCGGCCGTTTTTTCAGGCGGTCTGAAAAACCACAAACCGGCTGAAAAACCGGCCGAAAACCCGTGCCGTGGGGACATGCCCTTAAGCTCTTGTAGACTTATACTTTAATCCTGTGAGAAATACTTATCTCCTAAGCAGCCTTACTTCCAGGTATCGACTGGTTCATTGGAGTCCTTAGGAAGCTTCTGAAATCCTACCTGTTGTTGGAGACCAAAGCGTCAGGTTCTGATGGCCGCTCTTCATCACATTATTGTAATCAAACACCATTAGGTTTACCCAGGCAATGGGGTGCACCTGGACAGATACAGGATTGAGAGAAGACTGAGAAGCAAAGAAAAAATGGTCTAACTGAGTTTGAGTTGAGTGTGGTCACCGACCTTCCTCCTTGTCATAAAGACTCTTTGTTCCTGGTGAACGGAGCACATGGACAGGCAGAGGCACGTCATACGGGGGAGATCACATACTTTTATGTCAAATTTCAGCCTTTGCTGCCACACTGGATGGGAGGTTGCATCTACTTCAGTGGTTTCTACATTCTGGCAGAGAGGCTTGTCTCCATGGAAGAGACCAGCCTGGACAATTACCTAAAGAAGGGAAGGAGACAGAGAGTCCAAAAGACATCTGTCGAAGCATCATGCATCTCCACAATGACCGAGCCAATAGGAGACATCACAAGATATCATATGCGTATGTAATTTCTGTCATCCAATCCACAGTCATAGAAGGATTGTGTCTCTTGACTAATTTTTCTATGGTTTACAGTCATATTACAAGCAATACGCAGGTTCTACAACTCCTAATCCATCATCGAGGGATGGGAGCAGTGATCTTCTGGCTTAAGTTAGATAGATGGCTTAGATCTACTACTACAGTCTAACTTCCACACCATTCTGTGTCGGCGAGTGCACAAAGTGTCATTCTACAGAACACTTACCGACTAGGAAGTCATACCTTGCACCTGTCTTCTAAATTCACACGACTTCCTTCAAGAACATGAATTTGAAACAGTTGCTGCAGGTCCCAGAGAGATATCTGACCGAGGTTCACTGCGCCCTTCAAAGAGGAGAATAAAGATAAATATCCTCTCCAAAGACGACCACAGCTCCCAGGGTTACATGGTCGTGAGACCGGGATACTTGCAGATAATAGGATGATGCACAGAGCAGGTTGTTTTGCATTTCTCATATTTTGGAAGACTTGGTTGTGGTATTGATCATTCACCGCTAGGTTCTCACCATTTTCACACATGCAGGTCGGGAATGAGGGCTCGGGCCTAGAGCGAATGTTCCCTCTCGATCAATCACCAAGTCCAAAGTGGTAATGGTTAGATGTGGGGTGACTATATGCCTCATGCACTCACTGAAGTACTGTATATGAAAAGAACGCTTATTACCATGCTTCCATATCACAAACCAGATATTGTGTAAGGCAAAAAAGCCCTCTTATCACCTTAAATCTGAAGAGTGAGTGCTCCCCATGCAGGTAGTCATCCATCCCCATGACTTTTACTACATAGGCATCTGCCTGCATCCTTTTGCCAGAGGCCACTCGCTTTTCTTTAAGTGCCCTACTGATCAGATTGATGGGGTATCTTGAAGGATTAAAATGAAAAGTTTGGTTTTCCTAAGATGGACAACCAAAAAAGTGATAAGAGAACGAGTATCTTGGTATACACTATATATTACTTGTCCTTGGGGATTCTGGCTGCTCTTATTTCCTATCTGTGATAATTCCATTGGGGACTTACAGACGTAGTTAACCCTAATTCTATGTTTATCACGTTATGATATCTTTACTACAATTCTGTAAAGTGATTCACAATGCCCCAGTCATGTCTATGCCCATTTTCCCTCAATACATATGCACATTCAGGTCGGTTGAGCATGCCTATGTGCTCCATGGGAAGAAGAGAGTAAGCCGCTGCCCCACAACTGTCTGTCCTGAGAAAAACCGATCAAACATACTGAAATCAATCAAGGGGAGTGACTGGATACCCCTAGACATGTTAAATTGGCACCAGTCCCATGCAGTACTAATCTATGAGGTGCTTTGTTTTTTTCTTTGATAACCAACTAGATGAGCTAAATGTTGATCTTTAGCACTTCCCCAAGATATATAATAAAGCACTGTGGTGTCAATTCTAGAATATACGCTCAGTACCTCTATCTTCTTATAGACTATACCAATGCTCTTTCCTACAGTCCAAAGATCCCTAGCCTTGCAGATGACTATTCATATATTGCTGCAAGAACTCTATCGTCATGGACTATACTAGGACTCTCTTCTACAGACTAAAGAGCCGTAACCTCACAGATGTCTATTCATGGTATTGCTGCAAGAACTCTATCATCATGGACCATTCTAGGACTTTCTTCCTAGCCTTGCAGATGTCTATTCATTATATTGCTGCAAGAACTCTATTGTCATAGACTACTTTAAGACTCTCTTCTACAGTCCAAAGAGCTCTAGCCTTGAAGATGTCTATCCATAGTGTTGCTGAAGGAACTCTTCAAGGGCACCAAACACCAGTCCTCAGTAGTCTATGTACCATACTGCCCCAAGAACTCTATCCTTATATCTACTCCAAGACATCTGTTCACAGTAATTTTCCAAGTAAACATCCTCAGAACTCTCTCCTTATAATTACAAATGAATTTATTCAAACATACATGTGTCTAGACTCACAGAGTCAGATTAGTGCTTCCATACCTTGGAATCATCAATGTTCACCACGACTTCAAGACTCTTCTTTGCATTAGCAAAGCGATCCAACTGTGGAGGATAGTTGGTGTTCAACCATTCACTCCTAGACAAAGCTTGTGTGCTTACCATAATGTCTTCACAAAATTGCCTTATTTGATACCGGAACATGTCTACTTCTGGACTGTTAAGTACCTGCATATCTATTGACAAAAAAAAGAGACAAATCATACCACCGATATCAACAGAATAAAATCCTATCTCCACTGAAAATTGAAGTTATGTCATGTGTGGAGAATGATGGGATGTGTTTGTTTGTAGGGTCCTCATAAAGGAGAACTGATGGTCACCTGTGAATTTCTTCGCTTCCCCAACAAAATAATGACTCTATGAGAACCAAGAGTCAAACGTTTGGTGGACGTTACCTGCCTTGTTAGAGGCAATTGAAATCACTGCTGGCATACATTAAAACGGATACCGTGGTGTACCTTTGGCTAGTCATAGGCTTTAGGATACTAAACACAGACTACTTTGACTACATCACATCTGTTCTAACACCAGTATACATAAATGTATACTGGTAGAGACCCAAAACTTGATGTAAATGGTCCCTTAGAGAAATTATATAGCTGGTGGCCACCATTTCTCCTGTGTAAGTATCATGCCAAACATCTTAATGTATCAGGATTTCACACCTCCCTGTGGGAGCAGGGTATGCATGAACTTCAGGTAAATAGATACACTACGGTAAGCTGCGGGTAAGTATAGTACCTCTGTCCAGCAGCAGTTTAGTTTCATCATAATTAGGACTTCTGGTCTCCTTATTTTCTTTGGGAACAATCCTAAAGATGGGGAGGAAGAAGTCAATGTCACACAGACGATGGTCATCATCTAGGTCCTGATGGTGGCCCTTAGTATCAATGCAGATGAAGATGTAGCAGGATGGATGGTAAAGGAGATTGAAGAGTGGCTCTTTGTACGCACGGTGCCATACAACCTGTGGAAAAGAACAGTTAAGGAAGCAGCTTATGTGAAAGATTAACAATTGCCTAAATTATGACCTTCCACCAATACATACCTTTTTCAGGTTGGCCATGGTGGAGCTGAACAGCACCGTAAAGTTTAGGTAGATGCCGTTTGGCAGTAGGAAGTCAACATCTATAAAGCCCCTTGGTGACTCAGTGAGTTCTCTTGGCTCAATCTGTAGATGACGTTGTCTTGTTTTATACTTCACTTCATTTGTCTCAGGACGAAGACTGAAGTAAGAGTGGACATTGACATAATTATGTTCCCTTCTAACTTCTCCAGTTGCCTGTGTAGGAGAACAAAGTGAAAATGGTTACTGCAAAAAGGAGTAGCCATCTCAAGGACTGTGGACGACTCTTAGTCAAGGACTTTCATCTTATTCTCCTCTACTAAATCTTCCTCCATTTATCTTTCTTTAGCTATTAATTCCTTTAAGTTTATCGCTTTATCTCTCTTATGAACGCTTTTCTATTTTTGAATTCAATGTTCTAGTCTCTTACTCACAAATTTTTTTTTTTGCAAGAATTTAGCTAAAAATTTAAAATATCTTCTTTTTAAAGAAACTATTTTTTCTGATAGGCCCTTCTGTGTGACGACTGGATGCAGGTCTGGAGCGTTTTTATTTTATGTTTTTCCCCCCAAGAAAGGGAAATGATAAGATCAACAATGGTTAGTGCAAAATGGCGAAGGGTTTCAAGAAAGGGATTGCACAAAACATTTCACACTGCTGCAATGCCAACAAAATTCAATGACAGCCTTGAAACATCTACAGACTACACCACAAAACGCGACAACAAGGAAAAGGTCCACCATTGGAGGAGACAACGACTTTGTGGCCAGAGTGTCTGAAACTTCAATATATAAACAGCAATTGATATTGAAAGTCACTTTGTTTCATCTCTTAGACCTCAGATACTTTTTTATTGTAAAGTCTGTTCAAACAGTAAAACCAAAGTACCACAGTAATGAATAATTCTGCCACATTAATCCAGAAAAATACTAAATAGGACTTAAATATTGCAGAGGAGGATTGATATTTCTGATATTGAATCAAGGCAAAATTCAATAACTTTACTGCGCTACAGATGTTAGAAACCTAAAGAGCTAATTCTTTCCCCATCATACAGCAAGTGATGCAAACAGGCAGATTTACCTGATCTCCCATGATCTCCCAGTTTTCTGAATGAACACGATACAACTGGACGTTTCACTTCTAGTAGTAAAGCTGTATAAGTTGATGTCTCGTTAATCAAATCTATATGCTCCGACATCATCTGACCTTGATTGCAGTGGAATAAAGAGCCAATCAGAGAGCAAACCGTCTTGAAGGACTCACTTAAAAAGTGCCGCATGGTCCACCCAAAACCCAAAGTATGACAGTCGGGTATTTGCATTTGTGGATTCCTTGGACAAGTGGATTTTGTTGATAAAATGTAATTATAATAATGATTGTCGGATGGCACTTGCAGACATCAGTGTTAACAATAGGAAGCTTTATTTCATTTTATATAACTTCAACCCGTGGTCTCCATTACTAACTGTGGACCATCCAACCTAGGACCAAGAGCTCACCTGTGATTCTGGTGAATGGTTCTACCTTCAGTAAAATTAACCAATTTTTCCATCTGGCTGAGTTGTTTTGTATTATAAAATCAACTTGTCAGCCCAAAAAAATATTAATTATGTGTTGTAGAAAGGTCAGACAAGAAACATGGTGAAAATTGGTAGCAAAGTGATCTGTCTTGAGGGTAAAGGCCAATGCAAGATTCAGGGTCATCATGCAACATATTGTGTATACATCCTAGTGGATGTTAAGATGAAGAACATTCTTTGGTTTGCAACGGAGAATACTGACCAAAGCTGGACCATAGTCTCGAAAAATGTATCTCCCCAAACTTATCTACCAAGTTGTATTTCTAAATCAACTTGTTACAGCCAAAAACATATTAATTGTAGCAAAGCGATCGATCTCGAGGGTGAAGGCCAACAACAGATCCAGGGTCATTATGCAACATATTTTGTATACACCCTAATGGATGTTAAGATGAAGAACATTCCTCAGTTTGCAATGGAGAATGTTGACCAAAGTTGGACCATAGTCTCTAAAAATGTATCTACCTAAACTTATCTACCAACCATCATGTTGAATGAAAAATCCCCGGTGCTGATTCATCACTGAGTGATTTGCCATGTTGCAAACTCAATTGCAAAGAATTTGCCTACAGCCAGACATAAAGATCAATGGTCGGAGCTAGCCAGTTGGGTCAACCCTGATAACACATTCCTTTGGTGGTTGTTGACCACCAGCGATGAGGACATCAATCTACACTATACACTCTAAGTGGAAGATGCTGTGAATGAGCTTTTTTGGAAGGAGGAGAACAGTACTAATCACCAAAGGAAGCATCATGAAATTTCCAAAGATACTCAGAAGTACATAGTATGTCAATTGTCTAATGCATGAGTACCTCCAAAGGAATTCTGGTATGTTCAATGACTTTGGAGAGAGAAAGAGGCATAAGGAATGGCAGTTATGTGACAATCAATGGAATATTGTGTAGGACCAATGCACAATTTATCATATGGCTGACACAAATGTTGCTGACAGTCACGCAGTTGTGTCTATCGACATGACCAAATGTTATATTGGGCCTTGTAGTTTCCTTCTACCATCGAAGCTTACTTCATGCATCAGGGTGTGTGTTTGCATTTTCTTACAACTGTAGTAATGTATCAACGAGGCGGACCTCATTTGTGAAAATTTCACAAAAACTCTTTAAGCTCACAGTTTGTTGGAGGAAAATAACCATTATAAAAAACAAACAAATGAAAATAATATTTTAACATTAACACTTTTCACATCTCCATGTAAAGAAAATCTGAAAACCAGTTCATCAAATATTAAGAGAATATGGATTCAACCGAACACAGTGCTCTCCTGAAGGAGTCCCAGAGAACAGAATGGAGAGTCATGGACAAGCCTGACCTCCATGCGCGATGTGCCTCCATAGGGGCATCATGTACTCTACCAATGAGATGTTTTGTGCCGCGATTAGCACATAGTATATCATTAGAAGCACTAAGGCGCATAGCTTATCATTACAAGTATACAGTATGAATTGTGCCTAACACATACTTGTAATGCGTCAAACACATACTTGTAAAATGTGAAATGCGCCTTTATACACTTGTAATGATGTGCTGTGTGCCTCCATAGGCGCATTTCGTTATGGAGGTGCACAGCGCATCTTTTTAGGCGCATTTTCAATGTGTCGGTCCCGGCAGATAATGCGCCTAGTTTTGGTGTTCGACAGTTCACATCCAAAATATGGCGTCAAAAGTGGTTTTAGTGCAATATAGACCAAAAAACTGGTGTTGGCGTGCTGGGAAATGTCGTCCTAAATACTCAAAAATTACAACACCTTACAGAATAAGGGACACAGCACTGGGAACAGCAAGTCTGACACTAGCTTGTGCTGCCCTCAGCAAGGAGGCATAACCTAGGTGACAGGTTCCCTTTAAGAGAGAAAAGTTGCGTGTAGTTCAAAAGGAACTAAGCATGAATAACTAACATCTGTTTATAGGGCCACACATAAGTAATGGTTTTAGTACCATTCCTATTATACTACTATTGTATTACTAATTTATTACTATTATATTACAGTTATATTGCTAGTTTGTTACTATTATGTTATTAGTTTACTACAATTATATTTCTATTATATGACTATTATCTCACAATTATATCACTAGTTTATTACTATAATATTTCTATTATATTACTCTTATTTTACTATAACATTACTATTTTATTATTATCGTATTATGATTATATGACTATTCTCTCTGACTATTATATTATAATTGTATTACTATTATATTACTAGTTTGTTACTATTATATTTCTATCATATTATTCTTATTTTAATGTAATATTACAATTATATTACGAATGTATTAATATTATATTATTATCTCACTACTATTATCTTATAATTGTATTACTATTATATTATTCGCTTACTGCTATTATATTTGTATTATATGACTATTATCTTCCTAATATATTACAAGTGTATTACTATTATTACTATTATATTTCTATTATGTTTGTGTTATATTATAGTTATTTCACTATTATATTACAATTCTAATACTATTATATTATTTGCTTACTACTGTTATGTTTCTATTATTTTACTATTCTATTATTGCATGCTATTATATTACTAGTTTATCACTACTGTATTACTATTGTGTTATTGTGTGCTATCATATTACTAGTTTATCACTACTGTATTACTATTGTATTATTGCATGCTATCGTATTACTAATTTATCACTACTGTATTACTATTGTATTATTGCATGCTATCATATTACTAGTTTATCACTACTGTGTTACTATTGTATTATTGCATGCTATCGTATTACTAATTTATCACTACTGTGTTACTATTGTGTTATTGTATGCTATTATATTATTAGTTTATCACTACTGTATTACTATTGTATTATTGCATGCTATTATATTATTAGTTTATCACTACTGTGTTACTATTGTGTTATTGTATGATCATATTACTAGTTTATCACTACTATATTGCTATTGTATGCTACTATATTAGTTTTTCACTACCATATTGTATTACTATTGTATTGTTGCATGGTATTATATGACTAGTTTATCACTACTGTATTACTATTGTATTATTGTATTATTGTATTATATGACTAGTTTATCACTACTATATTAATATTGTATTACTATTGTCTGGATAATGAGGCAGTTTGCAACAATTTTTGTAGTTAATATTACACAAGAGACATACAGATCATATATTTGATTTTTCTTGCCCATTGCCTACCTTCATTGCCCATGGAGGGGGTTAAGATGCCAGTTTCCTTCAATGGAATGGATAATTCTTTGTTATATTGTTATCGTTGCTGATCAGCGATGGGTCTATTTTGGCTCGGTAGCATTCAATAGCCATGACGATATGATGTGTTGATCAAACGGTCTTTGGCTGGGACGTGGCCTGATCATGTGGACTTTGATGTCACGCACATGTGATCTTCTTTTTCCGGAAATGCTCCGAAACAACGTAACTTTGAAGTAATAAGATTATTATGGACTATCAATCATGGGAATTATTGAATGTATGGCGTTGGAAATGTCACACAACGACACGATGGTCGTCCAGATATAGCCTCGATCTGATGACATGACCGGCTGCTCGTAAGTAACAATGATAACAACTAGAACGATAAGGAGAGCCAAATGATATTAATATTGAACAGAACTCGATCTGTATTGGGACAAGCGTGAGCGAGTAGAAAATTGTAGTCAATTGCATCACTGGTCGTCTTCAGAATTACTGATGTGGTTGTAGGCTATTCCTCCCTTGATTGTCTTTTTTGGGGGTAGAGGAATGTCAAAGTTTGTTTTCTAATATTTGTGTCTTAAAGGGGTTGTCTCAACTCAAAGTTTCATAAGATGCATGAATGAAATAATGCTGCTTTGCTCTCACTTCCTGGTTAAACTGTCTGTAATAAGCATATGAGCTCTGTGTATACTCCCTGTATTCAACTCCGTGTATTCAGTCTGCTAATTAGTCTAGATTAGCTCAGAAGCTTCTCTGAAACTGCTACCAGGAGATTTATCTAAAGTAAACAGCAGTAATTACTGGATTTTGTCTAAAATATCAGATAACACACAAGCTCTCAGTCTGGCTGCCGCACCTTTGTGATGACGTCACTCCCTGCTATCAGATAGAACAAGGGGGTGTACACAGGTCGGTTACTTGGGGGACCAAATAGAGCCAGGAAGGTGATAAAATCTCTTGTAGCCCCTTAACAAAAAAAGATGAACAAAGAAATATATTTGGAAAATGTCTTCATTTAGTGTTCCCTAAATTTTGAAAGCTATTCTTTGTAGCGAGACAACCCCTTTAATAGCAAGTCTTACATTAGATATAGTGTATATAGCGTGTAAGGTGACACATAGTTTTTGTGCCAATATCCAAGGCCAGAGCCAAAAAAGGAAAGAAAAACTTTTCGCAATTCCAAGTGTACAGTTTGTTAATAATGTGTTTTTCTTGAGGAAGGCCCAGCGCAGGCCGAAACGTTGCCGTCTGTACATTTTTTGGGTGAGATAAGTAAATGTTACATTTTATTGAAATCTCTGGTGCCTCAGATTGGTCCAAACGCCTCATACTTACTAATCTTATGTAAGTTGTTGCACAAAGGAGCAGGGTTAATGCAAATTCCACCCCAAAAATGAAGAGTCTGAGATACATTGGAGGCGTTCCTGAGCGAATCAGGGGATAAAACCTCTCAGAGAGAAAAAGCTGGCAAGCATGTAGTGCTATACAGGTGAAACCATGAGTTTCTATCCACTCTATATAAAGCCCCATCTGCAGGTTTCTCTCTCTGACATGAAATCAGAATAAACCTTCCCCATTTTAAGTCAATTAGAAACCAAAATTATTTCTGCTTGCCAAATGCCAGAATAACGAAAGAAAGAATTTTTAAGACATTTTTATTGCTTTCCGCAAAGTCAGAAGTTTCCTCCATTTCATTAGTATTTGGTGGCTTTGCCCTTAAAACTGTAGGACTGGGTCAAAACGTTCTGGATCCTTCCACAAGCTTTCACAATATTTGGTGGGAATTTTGGCCTTTTCCTCATGACATTTACTGGTGTTAACTGGCCATGTTGGGGGTCTCTTTGCTGGGCTCCGGCCTTTTCAGCTTTGCCCATAAATTTCCAATAGGATTGAGACCAGGGCTTTGTGATGGCCGCTCCAAAACATTGACTGGGTTCTTCTTAAGCCGCTTTGTAACCAGTTTGGCAGTGGCTTCAGGTCATTGTCCATTTCGAAGACCCATTTCCGCCCAAGCTGCAACTTCCTGGATGATATCTTGAGATGTTGCTTCAGTAGGGCCCAAAATAATTTCTTTCTCATAAATGCCATCTATTTTCTGAAGTGCACCAGTCCCTCCTGCAGCAAAACAACCCCACAACATGATGCTGCCACCCCTGTGATTTCACAGTTGAGATGGAGTTCTTAGGCTTCCAAGCCTCTCCTTTTTTCCTGTAAACGTAACAATGTTTATTATGGCCAAACAGTTTTAGTTTTGTCAGATCACAGGACAAAAATGTAGGTCTTTGTTCCTGTGCATGTGCAAATATTAATCTGGCTTTTCTATGTTTCTTTTGGAGTAATAGCTTCTTCCTGGCAGAGCTGCCTTTCGTCCCAAGTTGATACAGTACTGGTTTCATTGTGGATAATGACATAATCTTACCAGCATCTTCACAAGGTCTTTTGCTTTTGTCTTTGGGTTGATATGCACATGTTGGACCAAAGCATGTTTATTTCTGAGACACAGGACTCCTTCCTCAGCGGTATAATGGCTGGACATTTCCATCTTGTTTCTACTTGTATATAATTGTTTGTACAGATGAAAGAGGCACCTTCAGGTATCACAAGCTTCCAAAGACTTGACATCATCATATGGGCGTGGGTCCCAATTGTTTAAAGGCAAAGTAATTCTAGTGCATGTAAACTTTTGACTTTGAAGAAAGTAAAAACATGCATTAAAAAAATTCTCTCTCTATCATTATTTTGGCATTTGGCAAATATAAATAATTTTGGTTCAAATTGACCTAAAATGGGGATGGTTTATTTTGAACTCATGTCAGAGAGTGAGAAAAACCTGCAGATGGGGCTTTATATAGTGCATGTAAATTTTCTTACAATCTATGAGGAGATAAGAGGACACAAGAGGAGTGAGGGTCCTGATCACAAGAGCTTACAATATATGAGGAGATAACGAGGTCACAGAGGAGTTGAGGGCCCTGTCACAAAGAGCTTACAATCTATGAGGAGATAGAGGAGACAAGGAAGGAGTTGTGAGGGCCTGAAGTCCGCACAAGAGGATAGATACAATCTGATGAAGGAGCATAGGTGGCTGACACGCAAGAGACTGTGCAGGGCCCGTGATCCAACTCAAGGCTTACCAATCTAGGAGGAGAGAGGAGGAGACACAAGAGGAGTGAGGGTCCTGATCACAAGAGCTTACGTATATGAGGAGATAGAGCGGGAACACAAGGAGTGAGGGTCCTGATCACAAGAAGCTTAAAATCATATGAGGTTATAAGCAGGTCACAAAAGAGGCAGAGAGGAGGTCCTGTTCAAGAGCTTACAATCTATGAGAGATAGAGGAGGACCAGAAGAGGAGTGAGGGTCCTGATCACTGAAGAGCTTACAATCTATGAGGATGATAAGGACGAGAAGAGAGGACGTGAGGGCCCTGATCACAAGAAGCTTACAATCTATGAGGTGGATAAAGGAAACAAGAAGGAAATGTGAGGGCCCTGATCACATGAGCTTGTACAATCTATGCAGGGAGATACGAGGAGAACGAAGAGGACGCGTGAGGGCTCTGATGTCACTAGAGCTTCACATATATGAGGAGATAGAAGGAGACATCAGGAGGCAGTGAAGGGCATACTGGATCACAAGAGCTTACAATCTATGTCGTGAGGAGATAGAGGACAAAAGAGGAGTGAGGGCCCCTGATCAAAGAGCATCTACAATCCTATGAGGACGTAAGAGGTGTCAGATAAAGAGGAGTGAGGGATACTGGATCACAGTAGCTGTACCAATCTTGTGAGGAGTGTTTAAAGGACACAAGAGGATGAGGGTCCTTGATTCTCAGAGGCTATTTAATCGCAATTATTAGGAGATAGAGAACACAAGGAGGACGTGAGGGCCCTGATTACAAGAGCTTACCAATCTATGAGGAATAGAGGATGGACCAACAAGAGGAGGTGAGGCCTGATCACAGGAGCTTACAATCTATGAGGGTGGATAGAGGGTGGACACAAGAGGAGTGAGGGCCCTGATCTCTAAAGAGTGCTTTACATATCTATGAGAGAGATAGGATGGAAACAAGAGGAGTGAGCGACACTGCCCTGATCACAATAGCTACAATCTATGGAGGAGATAGAGGACACAAGAGGAGTGATGGGCCCTGATCACTCAAGAGCTTACAATCAATGTAGCGAGATAGAGAAGGACACAAGAGGGCTGTGAGGGTCCTGATCACAAGATCTTAAATCTTTGGAGTGAGATAGAGGGGGACATACAGAGGAGTGATGGGTCCGGATCACAGAGCGTTACAAATCTATTAGTTTAGAGGATATAAGGAGAAAGGGGATAGATGCGGGTCCAGGATCACAGGAGCGTTACAATCGAGTGAGGACGAGTAGGAGAGACAAAGAGGGACTCGTGAGGGGTCCTGATCACAAAGAGCTTACAATCTATGAGGAGATGAAGGAACAGCAAGAGGAGAGTGGTGAGGGGTCCTGATGGCACAGACAGAGCTTACTATCTGATGAGGAGATAGAAGGAGACAAGACAGGAATGTGAGGGCCCTGATCAACAATAGCTTACAATCAATGAGGAGAAAGATGACACAGAGGAGGTGATGGCCCTGATCACAAGAGCTTCAATCTATGAGGAGATAGAGGAGGACACAATAGGAGTTGCTGGGGACGTTCCCGTGATCACATGAGCTTACATCTATGTGGAGGGTAGAGTGGGACACGAAGAAGAGGAGGTAGCAGGGCCGATGTGTGATCCACAGAGCTTACAATCTATGAGGAGATAGAGGAGGAGACACAGAAGAGGGTTAGTGACATTGAGAGGGAGCTTGGTCCTGATACACAAGAGCTTACAAATCTATGAGGCAGATAGAACGATGGACACATGCTAGAGTGCGGGCCTGATCACAAGAACTATACATCTATGAGGAGATAGAGGAACAAGAAGGAGGTGACGAGATGTGTGGCCCTGATCCCACAAGAGCTTACAATCTAGAGGAGATAAAGGACCACAAGAGGAGTGAGGGCCCTGATCACACGAGCTTACAATCTTATGAGGTGATAGTTGAGACACAAGAGGAGTAGGGCCCTGTCACAAGAGCTTACAGTCTATGAGGAGATATAGGACAAAAGAGGATGAGGGGCCCTGATCACAAGAGCTTACAATCTATGAGGAGATTATAGATAGGACATAAGAGGAGGTGAGGTCCTGATCACAAGAGCTTACAAATCTATGAGGAGATAGAGGACACAAGAGAGTGAGGGCACCCTGATCACAAGAAGCTTACAGTCTATGAGGAGATATAAGACACAGAGGAGTGAGGGCCTGATAGCAAGAGACTTACAATCTATGAGAGTTGATAGGACACAAGAGGTGTGTGGGTCCTGTCATAACAGAGAGCTGCAGTCTATGAGGAGGAGTAGTAGGTCATAGAAGGAGTGAGTGTGCCCTGATCATCAAGAGCTTACATTATATGAGGAGATAGGATGACACAAGAGGAGTGAGGGACACTGATCACAAGAGCTTACAGTCTATGAGGAGATTTACGGACACAAGGAGACGTGGAGGGTGACCTGTCACAAGAGGCTTACAGTCTATGAGGAGAATAGGACATAAGGAGGAGTGAGGGCCCTGATCACAAAGAGCTTACATCTATGAGGAGATAGGAGACACTAGAGGAGTGAGGGACCGCTGAGCCACAAGAGCTTACAAACTATATGAGGAGATAGTGGAAGCAGCAAGAGGAGGTGAGGGCCATGGATCACAGGGAGCCTTGACAATGTATGTATGGAGATAGAGGAGGACACAAGAGGAGTGGAGGGCCCTGATCAGATAGAGCTTACAATCTATGAGGAGCTATAGGACATAAGAGGAGTGATGATTGGCACCCTTTTGGGGCCAGAACTCGGGATCCTGTTTAATCAAAGGAAGAATGGGCATATGCTTGTCAGGGCATAGAGGATTCTAGTTTCAGGAACAGATGATATTGTGCTGTTTTGCGCTCATATAGGCTTTTGGCCAAGGAACCTTACCAATTGAAGAGGCAAGAAAGCCTAAATCCCTTATTACCTGATGTATACTGGTAACACATTTCTTACTGAAGTAGTTGATCCCATGATGTGATTCTATAGAGATCTTTTCCTTGGAAGGCAGCGAATATATAATAACATTGTTTGGAAGCGTAGCTATAGTCGCCTAAAAGTTCAGATGACGGGATGGGGGTGGGGGGGGGGAAGAATACGAATTTTTTTAAATGTATTAAAAAGATGCTGTAGCAGCCGAGGAGACTGATCTAGAAGAGATATTAGGAGATATTGAGCTGACTTCAGCCACTTGTCTATGGTGTTAGGGGATTCTCACTCTTTGACTCCATGTTAGCATAGCTGTTCGATCCGAGAGTGTGGATCTGTCGTTAGGGGGTACCCAAACAAACTATGTTGCATTATTATGTAATGCATTATGTGAAATGTTATTTCAGCCACAAGATGGGCGTCGTGTGTCCAGCGCAACACAGCACTTGATGTGTCAGCGATTGACATACAAGATGGCTACTGGCCTTAAAATGGGGTGTCTCACTACAAGTATTGTTTTTTTATTATTAAAGACTTGCAAAAAAGAAGTCTACGATTGCAAGAAATATGTCTCATAACAGTGTCGTTACCTATTCGAGATATCCCTCTTGTTTAACTGAGGCTTGTTCTGAATCACTCCTTAAGGCGGTATGCACGCACATGAACTGTTCTAATGATATCCTGAATGTAGGCTGCCAAAGCACTCGGTTTGCATTAAGCTAAGATAGCCTGTCTCAATCTATCATGATAGGCTGAGCAGCATGTGGTCTCGCTGTAGCTGAACAAACCTGTTCAAATCTCTACTGGAGTAGGCTACCAGCTATGCTGGTTGCTATAGCTACAGTCCTGGTTCAATCTCTCTGATGGTGGACCGCAAGTGGATCACTGCATAGCCTACAGATCTGTTTAATCGAGTAGTCCTGACCAGCACTGGTTGCTATAGTCTACAGACCTGTCCAATCCTCTCCTGATAGGCTTGCCAGCTGGTTGCTATAGCTACAGACCTGTTTTGATCTCTCCGATAGGCTGCCGCACTGGTTGCTATAGCTACGACCCTGGCTTATTACTGACTAGCCTAGTGGAAGCCAGTAACACGCACTTGAATTCATAGTGAAAACAAGATAAAACAGGACTGAAGTAAGTTGAAATTCAATGTAGTGGAGACAACCCCCTTTAATGATTCTTCTCTCAAACAAAAGGTGTTTTGAGGGCTGTGTCATGGTCTATATATGTAGATAGAAGAGCCCATCAAGAAGGGGTGGAGGGGGAATTTCGCGTGTTGGCCTAGTGGGGCTCCCAATGGAGAAAGACTGGGCCCTGATTAGCAGGGTGGCAAAAACTTGTAAGACTGACAGAATATCTTAAGCAGTAGATTGATCATCTGAAAAATACTGTCTATGTTCTGTGGAGAACAACTGATTCACTGCTAATATGAACAGATTGGGAATATACCTTACTACGGATCACAAATAACCAAAAAGATCCAAGTAGAAAAAAGTGCAGAATTGATATTTTTTAACCATCTAAATAGATGTTAATGGATTGTATAGGAGGATGCTTATTGTTTTGTGTTTGATCTGTGTGAGCTATACTAATATATCCTGGTTGCTATGATAAGTGGAATGTGGGTCCACAAAACTGATAACACTAGAAAACGTATCTAATAAGATTGAGGCCGTTGTGCATTTTTACATGTTACTGTTTATGATGAAAACATGCATCGGGAGGGGATCGCCGCTGCGTCTCATTGCATCTTTGTCAGATCCGTGATTCTCAAGAAGTTGTCTTTGTCATGTCAATTCTTGGTCCGAAAGACGCAGCAGGAGCCTACAATTAAGCTATAGGGGGGCGGTGCGCCTGCTGCAATTGTCAATACACACGCCGCAATGTTTGGGTACGTGTGGAAGCCGGGTGATAACGTAAAGTGCCGCTGCGCTTTGTCGGGTCAGAACACGGATCCATAGAGGTGGATGCAAAAACGCGGTGTGAACGCACCCTTACAAAGACTCTTTGGAATCTGAAGTCTGTAGGCAAGACCCTGTGACCCTTGGAGCTGATATGAGACCGAAAGGCAGACAAGCGAACTGAAGATGAAGGGCTTGATGAGGAATGGGGACTGCTGACCAAACAGGCTTTCTCATATGAAAAGAGAATGTGATATAGGCATCGGTGACATTTGTGGTTCCCATGTGGTTGTTTGACTGTTAAACAAGCAAAGATTCCCCATTTAAAAAAAAAAATAATAATTTGTTGTGGCATGTGACGTCCATAAGGGGGACTTGGAAACGAATTTCTGAAAAATGGAGGGCTACCCACGGGTTCTACCAGGATGGTGTGAATAGTTGCGTTGATTAATAATTGATATCTCAATATTGAAGATTGCTATTAAGTGTACCTTATATCTGTGTGTATACGGAGCTCCGTGTCTCCATTAAAGGGGTTGTCTCACTACAGGGATCGCTGCTGCCTTCTTCAGTGTTATATTAAAGGATCTTGTACAAACAAGGTCACATTGCCATATGGTGTCCATTAACAGTGTCGATCCTATTCCTAGATATCCCGTCTTGTAGGGCTGCATCAGCTTCTTCAGAGGTCGCTATAGTTACAGACCTGTGTGACCTACTCTGATGAGAGCTGGCGAGAACTGGGTTTCTATTAGCTTACAGACCTGTTCGCAATCTCTCCTGATAAGCTGGTCAGCACTGTTGCTATAGAGCTACGAGACCTGTTCCATCTCTCCTGATAGGCTATCCAGACTGGTTGTTATTGGCTACAGACCTGTTTCAGTCTCTACTGATAGACTGCCAAGCCTGTCGCTATAGTTACAGACCTGTTCCATCTCTCCTGAAATAGGCTTCCAGCACTGGTTGTTATAGCTACAGACCTGTTCAGTCTCTCCTGATAGGCTGCCAGCACTGGTCGCTATAGCTGCAGACCTGTTCAATCTCTCCTGATAGGCTGCGAGAACTGGTTTCTATAGCTAGAGACCTGTTCAATCTCTCCTGATAAGCTGTCAGCACTGGTTGCTATAGCTACAGACCTGGCTTCTACTGCAGCCTAGTAGAAGGCAGTAAACTCCTCTTACCTCAGTCCTGTTTTCTTGGTTTCATTTTGAATTTAGGGGCAATCAATGGAGTGAGACAACCCCTTTAATGCAGTCTTAGGGCTGTTTACACCAGAAATCCTTAGTGGACTTTAGGATCCAGTTGTTTTTCAGCATTCGTCCCTTTGGTACCTCTTTTTCAGGACACGTTGGCTAAGCCATATATAAAAGCCTCTTGTAATGAGACTTGTGGCAAAGGCTTCTCGGGCTGAAGAAGAAGCAGAGCTCGAAGCCTTTTTAGCAACAAAATCAAATTTTTCAAGTGTTGACTCTTCAGAAGTGAAGACTGATTTTTTTGGGGGCAGTTTGGCTACTTAGAGGCCAAGTCGCAGGTGGCACAATTTTTAACATCAAGCTTTCAACCTAAAACCCGTATCTCCAGTTCTTCTGGAACTAATCTGAAAGAAGGGGATGATTAGGAAGTACTTCTTATCTAGGCTTAGGAAGCTAGAAAAGTCGTGTTTTATATCGGAAGAGTCTCTGTCTCATTCATCAGTCTCTTTAATTGCTTTAATCAGTTTAGATGTTTCATATTCATGGAAGAGATAACAATCCTTAGATGCACCCTCAACAGAGTCATCTGACAAAATGTATCCCCCTAAAAGAGGGGAAGGCAGAGGAAGGGGCATTAGAAGTAGGAGCGAAAATCTGACATCATGGAAGTTTTCCCGAGAGCTGCTGTTATAACTAGGATAAGAGGTTCCTGGCGTCAGATTGGAGAGAAGAACCTCCAATTCCTCACAGGCTGAACATACAGTGTGGTCTTAAAGGGGTCGACTCACTACATTGATTCATCTCACCTCAGTCCTGTTTTCTTGGTTTCATTTTGAATTCACGTGCGTGTTTACTGGATTCTACTAGGCTGCAGTAGAAGCCAGGTCTGTAGCTATAGCAACCAGTGCTGGCAGCCTATCAGGAGAGATCAAACAGGTCTGTAGCTATAGCAACCAGTGCTGGCAGCCTATCAGGAGAGAGAGAACAGGTCTGTAGCTATAGCGACCTGAGGAGCTGATGCAGCCCATACAAGAGGGGATATCTAGGAATAGGTAGGACACTGTTAATGGACACATATTGCAAAGTGACTTGTTTTTGCAAGATCTTTAACATAAAAAGCAGCAATCCCTGTAGTGAGACGACCCTTTTAATTGTCAGGCAAAGGCTACCATGAGACGCATAGGTGTTTGTTTCAATTTCCTATATTTTTGAAGATCCCAATATGTATATTTAACAAACACAAAGAGGGGAACAAGGCAGGAGGATCAGAAAATGGAAGCCAAGAGAGATAGCAAAGTGTGGACGCACATTCAAACAGCCAAAAAATCTGTTAATAATGAGGTGTTAGGTAGCTGAGGTCTAAGGTGTAGGTGAAGTATAGCACTACTTGGTCAGACTGAACACCTCTCCAGGGACAAATGCTCCAAACTGCATTGTGGTGACCGGACAATCTCAGAGAGCCTTCTTGGTCCATCCAGAAGAGGAAAACATGTCAGGAAGGATGAAGAAGTGGACAACAACTACATGCAGTCCTAATGAGGAGCAGAAAAGCAAGAGAAAGGGAGCAACACCCTGTACATACCTGGAGGAGCAACCAGACGGAGCAAGAAGTGGACAAAATATTGAGTCTCCGATCCTGAAGAAGAGTAAAAATAAACCCCCTTGAACCTCATTCAGTCTCTTGTAGAACAAGACAGATGAAACATGGATCAAACACATTGAGACTCATTCTTCTTACAATCTACTATTTGTTTTAAGTCGCCCCCCTTTCATCCATATCTGTTCTATTTTTTAATATTAAAGGACTAAATAGTTTTTGGATGTTTTTCTAATATTGCTGAAATACGAATGTAAAAAATAAAATGAACGATAAGAATGCATAAGCTGCAGAAAGAAGAAGCTTCAATTCAGCACAACTGTCTCTCTAACCCAGCATAGCGCCTAAAAGTACAAATGACCTGAACATCAAAGCAGATTAAAAATCCTTTTAAATGAGATAAAATCAATTGTATTAATCTGATATAAAGAAGAATTAATGAGCTCTCAGTGATGGGGACGGGCAAAAGGGGAATGCAGAATGTCGAGATAGCTCAAATTAACATAAGGTAATGTGTATTCATCGTGATTCTTTGAAAGCCTTAAAGGGTTTTCTCTATCCACGGTGGCTCAGTGGATAGGTGCATCCATAAGGTGGCTCAGTGGATAGTTTCCACAGCACGGTGGCTCAGTGGATAGGGCCGTCCACAAGGTGGCTCAGTGGATAGTTTCCACAGCGCGGTGGCTGAGTGGATAGTCTCCACAGCGCGGTGGCCAGGGTACCTCCACAGCACGGGGCTGGTGGATAGGTAAAAACCACAAGGGGGCTCAGTGGTAGTTTCCAGGGCACGGCGGCTCAGTGGTAGTTTCCACACCCAGGCGCTGGGAGGGATAGTTTCCACAGCACGGGGGCTGGGGTGGATAGTTTACCACACACGGCGGCTCAGTGGGTAGTTTCGCACACACGGCGCTCAGTGTATAGTTTCCACAGCACGGGGGTGGCTTAAGTGGATAGTCCTCCACAGGCGGGGGTGGCTCAGTGGTATCTCCACAGCACGGGGGCGAGTGGATTTTACTCACAAGGGGGTATGAGATTTTTCCAGGGCACGGCGCTCGGGGAAATAGTTTCCCGGGAAAGCGGCGCAGTGGATAATTCCCCAGCACGGGGGCTTAGGGGATAGATTCCACGGCACGCGGCTGAGTGGGTATTCCACGGCATGGCGGCGCGTGGATAGTTTCCAGGGCACGGGGTCACAGGGGATAGTTTCCACGCACGGCGGCTCAGTGATAGTTTCCACGGAAACGGGGGCTCATTAGTTTCCCCAAAGCACGTTGCTGAGTGGATAGTTTCCACAGGCGGTGGCCGTGGATAGTTTCCACAGCACGGTGGCTCTGGATAGTTTCCACAGCACGGCGGCATGGAATATATCCAAGACGGAGGTGGCTCAGGTGATAGTTTTCCCACAGCGTGCCTCATGGAAAAATTTCACAGCACGCGCCCCAGATTAAAGTCCACAGAGGTGATCAGTATTACGGATAGTTTCCCAGCACGGTGCTCAGTGGAGTTAGTCATTCACAGCACGGTGTGTCTCAGTGGATACTTTCCACAGGACGGCGGCTTCAGTGGATAGTTTTTTCCAAGAGTGGCTCAGTGGATAGTTTCCACAGCACGGTGGCTCAGTGGATAGGGCCGTCCACAAGGTGGCTCAGTGGATAGTTTCCACAGCGCGGTGGCTCAGTGGATAGTTTCCACGGCACGGCGGCTCAGTGGATAGTTTCCATGGCATGGCGGCTAGTGGATAGTTTCCACGGCACGGTGGGCTCAGTGGATAGTTTCCCGCACGGGGCTGCAGTGGATAGTTTCCACGGCACGGCGGCTCAGTGGATAGTTTCACGCACGGTGCTGAGTGGATAGTTTCCACGGACGGTGGCTCATTGGATAGTTTCCACAGCACGGTGGCTCAGTGGATAGTTTCCACAGCACGGCGGCTCAGTGGATAGTTTCCACAGCACGGCGGCTCAGTGGATAGTTTCCACAGCACGGTGGCTCAGTGGATAGTTTCCACAGCACGGTGGCTGAGTGGATAGTTTCCACAGCACGGCGGCTCAGTGGATAGTTTCCATGGCATGGCGGCTCAGTGGATAGTTCCACGCACGGTGCTCAGTGGATAGTTTCCACAGCACGGTGGCTCAGTGGATATTTTTCCACAGGCACGGGGCTCAGTGGATATTTTTCCACGGCACGGCGGCTGAGTGGATAGTTTCCACAGCTCGGTGGCTCAGTGGATAGTTTCCACGGCACGGGGGCTCAGTGGATAGTTTCCACGGCACGGAGGCTCAGTGGATAGTTTCCACGGCACGGGGGCTGAGTGGATAGTTTCCACATACGGTGGCTCAGTGGATAGTTTCCACGGCACGGCGGCTCAGTGGATAGTTTCCACAGCATGGCGGCTCAGTGGATAGTTTCCACGGCACGGCGGCTCAGTGGATAGTTTCCACGGCACGGCGGCTCAGTGGATAGTTTCCACAGCACGGCGGCTCAGTGGATAGTTTCCACGGCACGGCGGCTCAGTGGATAGTTTCCACGGCACGGCGGCTCAATGGATAGTTTCCACAGCACGGTGGCTGAGTGGATAGTTTCCACAGGACGGTGGCTCAGTGGATAGTTTCCACAGGACGGTGGCTCAGTGGATAGTTTCCACGGCACGGTGGCTCAGTGGATAGTTTCCACAGCACGGCGGCTCAGTGGATAGTTTCCACGGCATGGCGGCTCAGTGGATAGTTTCCACAGCATGGTGGCTCAGCGGATAGTTTCATCTGCACGGCGGCTCAGTGGATAGTTTCCACAGCACGGCGGCTCAGTAGATAGTTTCCACAGCATGGCGGCTCAGTAGTTAGGACAGTTGACTTGCAGTGCTGGGATTCTGGCTTTAAATCCCACCAAGGACAACATTTGCAAGGAGTCTGTATGTTCTCCCCGAGTTTGCTTGGGTTTTCTTCTGGGTTCTCCGATTTCTCCCACACTCCAAAAACAGACAGATCGGTTAATTTGGAATTTACACTGTGGATTCCAACGGGTTCAGGCACCAATGTAAATAATGGCATTCTCTGTACAGCGCTGTGGAATATGACGGCGCTATATTAATCAATAAAATAAATGTAATTCCCAGAGACTGAGGTAATAATGGATGGATGTAGATCCCCCGCTCTTCTGATGTGACCTCCTTACCTCTGTCCAGCCACTCCTTCGGCCATCTTTCCTTCCCATCTCATACCACTTGTCTTATTTTGCTAACATGTGGAGGATGTCTAAGATCAAGATAATCCAAATTGACGACTAAACTCTTCTGCTGATTGGTTTATTGGTTAATACTGTTTGAAAGTTTACAACTGTAAAAACCTTTCTTTGAAGTGTGGGTGGAAAGTCACACGGCTGGCTCCTCATGTCGGGACATTGGTCATGTGCAGTCAACTTACAGTGGACAAAGCAATAGACCAGGATGTCCTTGAGGTTAGTTCAGTGTTTCTCAACTCCAGTCCTCAAGACCCACCAACATGACATGTTTTCAGGATCTCTCACAGAAGGCACTGACAACAACGATATCACCTGTGCAATACTGAGGAGATCCTGAAAACTTGACCTGTTGGTGGGTGTTGTGGACTGGAGTTGATAAAAACTTGTCTATTTCGACTTAGGAACGAAACTAAGACCACGACCACTATATTCTGTCCCGAAAACAACAGCAGAAGAAACGGGGTTAAAGTGGCCGAAGTCAGGTCTGTAGCTTCACTGTGCTATATGTCCGAATGCCATGGAGCAAATATTTAGATCTGTCTAAGCAATGTAGAGTAGGTTCCTTGTGTCAATCTAGCCCAGGGGTTCCCAACCTCCAGTCCTCACGCCCCACCAACAGGTCATGTTTTCAGGATCTACCAAGAATTGCACTGAAAAATAATTTTATCCCCTTTGTCCCCAAGGCAAAGGAAATCCCAGAAAAAAGGGACCGTTGGAGGGGTGTGGGAGGGGGTTTTTGGGAAAACCCCTTGTTAAAAGCCAAACAAAAAAAGGGAATTTTAGTTTTAAAAAAGAATCATTCAACCTTTTTTCTTTTTACCCCCCTATTATCTTTTAAATTTTTAACCCTTTTCCCAAAACCCAAATAATGATAATTTTTTTAATTTACTTTTAAAATAAATTTAAACCCTCTTCCCCCCTTAAAACCCCTTACCCAAAAACTTTTCCCTTCCCCCTAAACCCCCTAACAAACCCCTTTTCCCTAGGGCCTTTTAACCCCTTTTAAACCCTTACCCCCTTTCCCCTATACCTACCCTAACTTACCCCTACCAAACCCCAAAACCTCAAAAACCTTAAACCCCCTTCCCCTTTTAAACCTTAACCCACCCAAACCCCCAAAACCCCTTTCCCCCATACTCCCTTAACCCTTTACACCTACCCCAAACCCTTTAATTTTTTTAACCCCCAAAAAACCCAAAAACCCTACCCAAAAACCCTTTTATCCCTCCCCCTAAAAACCCAAAAAACCCTTAAGCTACCCTAACCCCTTACCCAAACCCCCTTACCCCTTTAACCCCCCCAAAAACCCCCTACCCAAATTAAACCCTTTAACCCTAAGCCCCCCCCCTTTAACCCTACCGGAATTTCCCCCAAAACCCAAAGCTAACCCTCCCCCCTAACCCAAACCCCTAACCCTCCCCTAACCCCTCCCCTTTTAACCCTCCCCGAAACCCTTTAAACCCCTTAACCCCTCCCCCAACCCGGGCCCTTTTCCCCCCTAACCCTACCTTTTAACCCCAACCCCAAACCCTTTTAAAAACCCTAATTTTTCCCCTAACCCTCCCCCCCAATCCCCCCAACCAAACCCCCTAACCCAAAACCCCTAAACCCTTAAAACCTTCCCCCTTAAATACCCTCCCCCTTTCCCTCCCCCCGAACCCCCCCCAAACCCCCTATTTCCCCTAAAGCCTCCCCTAACCCCCTCCCCCTTTAATTTTCTACCCCTTTAACCTACTAACCCAAAAACCCCCAAAAAGCCTACACTAAACACCCCTACTCGGAATTCTACCCCTAACCCTAAGCCTAACCCTACCCCTACCCCCTAACCCTTAACCCTGCCCGTAACCTTACCCCTAACCCTACCCTCACCCGTCCCCGAACCCTACCTTAACCCTAACGCAAAACCCCTAACCCAAAGGGCCCTACCCCAAACCCCTACCCCATACCCTCCCAAAAACCCCCAAAACCTAACCCCAGACCCCTTTTCCCTTTAACCCTCCCCTAACCCTACCCCTACCATTTTTTTAAAACCCTTTTCCCCCTTAACCTATCCCCCTAACCCTAAGCCTACCCCTAACCCCCCTTCCCCGAAATTCTAACCCCTAACCCAAAACCCCAAAACCCCCTACCCCAAACCCTCTCCCCCTCCCCCAAAACCCTCCCCTCCCCTACCCCTACCCCTTCCCCTTTTAAATAACCCCAAAACCCCCTACCCCAAACCATCCCCCCAACCTTAACCCTACCCCAAACCCCTAGCCTAACCCCCTAACCCTCCCCCAAACCCCCTTTAACCCTACCCAAACCCCTCCCGTACCCCAAACCCCTACCCCCCCCCTACCCCAAACCCCTTTAAACCCTACCCCTAACACTAACCCTACCCTTTTCCCTACCCCTAACCCAAAATTTTCCCTCCCCAACCCTTTTACCCCCAACCCCTCCCCCTAACCCACTAACACCCTACTAACCCTAAATCTACCCCTAATCCTCCCCCTTTAACCCAAACTAACCCAAACCCAAACCCCTAAACCTAAAACCTAACCCCTCCCCTTTAAAACCCTACCCCTCCCCCTACCCCTCCCCCTCCCCCTAACCCTACACCTACCCCTAACCCTACCCCTACCCCTAACCCTACCCCTACCCAAACCCTACCCCTACCCCTACCCCTACCCTTTAAAACCTCCCCCAAAAACCTTTAACCCAAACCCTAACCCTAGCTCCCCTAACCTCCCCCAAACCCCAAAAACCCTCCCCCCTCCCCCAAATTTCCTACCCCTAAACCCAAACCCTCCCCTTTTTAAAACCCAACCCCAACCCCAAAACCAAAACCCAACCCAAATCCTCCCCCAAACCCTACCACCCCCCACTTAACCCTACCCCTACCCCTTAACCTACCCCTAACCCTACCCCTAGTTTTAGGGGTACGGTGTGTATTACAATCAATGCAGGGGTTTGATGGGGCAGAAAATTAAAAACCATTCCCCGTCCCCCGGGCTTTTAATTTAATATGGTTTCCGTTGTTTTTTCCCTTCCAAGAGCATAGCTTTTCTTTTTTTCCATTTTTCCACGGAACCCTTTAGTTTGCCCGTGTTTCTGGGGGAGGGGGGGCGCCTATAGTGGGTTTGGGGTCGGGGGGTCACTTTTTTTTTGTTCCCGTGTTTCTGTGGAGTGGCCCCTTTTAGGGGCATTTTTGGGGGGTCATTTAATTTGTTTGCCCCGGGGGGTTTTTGTGGAGTGCGCCCTTAGTGGGCCCATTGTTTGGGGGTCATTTTTCCATGTTCCCCCGTTTTTTTTTTTTGTGGAGTGGGGCCCCTTTTAGTGGGAATTTTTTCTGGGGGTCATTTTCATTTTTCCCCTTTGTTTTTTTGGAGTGCGCCCTATAGGGGGGCAGTGTCCTGGGGTCATTTCCCTCATGTATTTTGGGCCCGGTTTCGGGGGAGTGCGCCCTATAGTGGGCATTGTCTGGGGGTCACTTCTCATGTAGTTTGCCCGTGTTTCTGTGGCGTGCGCCCTATAGTGGGCATTGTCTGGGGGTCAATTCATGTATTTTTGCCCGTTTTTTTCTGGGGAGGGGCCCCCTATAGTGGGCTTTTGTCGGGGGGGAACCCTTTTCCCATGTAGTTTGCCTGTGTTTTCTGTGGGTGCCCCCCCTTATAGTGGGTTTGGGTCTGGGGGTCACTTTTGTTCCCCGTTTTTTGTTTTTGGGGAAAGTGCGCCCTTTAGGGGGTTTTTTTGTCTGGGGGTAAACTTTCTTTTTTGCCCTTGCTTTTTTGTGGAGTGGGGCCCCTATTAAGGGGGGCTTTTGGGTTCGGGGGGCCCTTATCATATATTTTTCCCCCGTCTTTCTGTGGAGTGCCCCCCTATAGTGGGCATTGTCCTGGGGGTACTTCTCATTTTCCCCCGGGTTTTTTTTGGGTTGGAGGGGGTTTCCCTTTTTGGTGGGCATTTTTCTGGGGGGTAATTTTTTCATGTTTGCCTGTTTTCTTGTGGAGGGCCCCCCTTATAGTGGGTTTTGGTCGGGGGCCCCTTTCACTTCTATTTTGTTTGCCTTTTTTTTTCTGTGGAGGGGGCCCTATAGTGGGCATTGTCTGGGGGTCATTTCTCATGTAGTTTGCCCGTGTTTCTGTGGAGGGTGCCCTATAGTGGGCATTTTTTCGGGGGGTTTCATTTCATGTGGGTTTTGCCCTTTGTTTTTTGTGGGTGCCCAAAATAGTGGGCTTTTGGTTGTTTTTTCCATTTTCCCCATGTAGTTTCCCGTTTTTTCTGTGGGGGGGCCCCCTTTAGTGGGCATTTTTGGGGGTCATTTTCCGTTTTTGCCCGTGTTTCTGTGGAGGGCGCCCTATAGTGGGCATGGTCTGGGGGTCACTTCTCATGTTGCCCGTGTTTTGGGATTTTGCCCCCCTATAGTGGGCATTGTCGGGGGTTTCACTTCTTAAAGGTTCCCCCGTTGTTTTGGGGGAAATTTTGGGGCCCTTAAAAAGTGGGGATTTTTCCCGGGGGAGGGTAATTTTCCCATTTTTTTGGGCCCGTGTTTTCTGAAAAAATTTTTCCCGCCCTTATTTTGGGCATTTTTTGGGGGCATTTGGTTTGGGTTTTTTTTGGAGTCCCCTTTTTTTGGGGGCATTTGTCTGGGGAAACTTTTTTCTTTTTTGCGTTTATGGAGGCCCCTTTTATATTTGGGCATTGTTGGGGGTCACTTTTAAATTTTGTTTTTGCCTGTGTTTTTTTGGGATTTTGGCGCCCCAAATTAAGGGCATTGCCCCTGGGGGGTCACTTTTTTTTTTGGTAGTTTGGGAATTTTTGTTTCTTTGGGAGGGGGGCGCCCTATAGGGGGCATTGTTGGGGGGATCATTTTTTCCGGTTTTTAGTTTTTCCCCGTGTTTCTTTTTGGAAAGGTGCGGGGCCCTTTATGTGGGAAAGGGGTTTGGGGTCCTTATTCCAATGTGTTTTGGGCCCGTGTTTTTTGGTGGAAAGGGGCCCCCCTATAGGGGGGGCAATTGTCTGGGGGTATCTTTTTTTTTTAAAAATTGTAGTTTGCCTGTTTTGGGTTGGGGTTGTGGCCCTAAATTGGGGAAATTTGGCTGGGGGTTTTTCTTTTCATTTTTGTTTGCCGTGTTTTTTGTGGAGTGGGGCCCTATAGTGGGAATTTGTCTGGGGGTCCTTACATGTAGTTTCCCCGGGTGTTTTCTGGGATTTTTTTGGCCCTATTGTGGGCATTGTCTGGGGGTCCCCTTTCTCATTTTGTTTTCCCCGGGGTTTTCCTGTGGAGGGGTCCCCTATAGTGGGGCATTTTTCTGGGGGTTTCTTCTCTTTAAGTTTCCCCGTGTTTCTGTGGAGTGCCCCCTTTATAGGGGGGGCATTGTCGGGGGGGTTTCATTTCTCATGTTGCCTTGGTTTTTGGGGAAAGGGCCCCCTATAGTGGGCTTTGTCTGGGGGGTCACTTCTCATGTTGCCCTGTTTTCTGGGGGATTTGGCCCTTAGTTGGGCATTGTTTTTGGGGGTCCCTTTCTCATGTTTTTTGCCCGTGTTTTGTGTGGGTGGGCCCTATAGTGGGCATTGTCTGGGGGGTAACTTATAAATGTTCCCCTTTTGTTTTCTGGGGAAAAGTGGCGCCCCTTTTTTAGTGGGCATTGTCTCGGGGATAAATTTTTCGGGGTTGCCCGTGTTTCTGTGGAGGGCGCCCTATAGTGGGCATTGTCTGGGGGTCACTTCTCATGTAGTTTGCCCGGGGTTTTTTTGTGGAGTGCCCCCTATAGGGGCATTTGTTGGGGATAACTTTCGTGTTGCCCCGTGGTTTTGTGGGGGGGGGGCCATAAAAGGTGGGCATTGTTGGGGGTCACTTCTCATGTATTTTTTCCCGTTTTGGTTTCTTTTTTTGGGGGCCCTATAGTGGGCAGTGTCTGGGGGTCACTTCTCATGTAGTTTGCCCGTGTTTCTGTGGAGGGCGCCCTATAGTGGGCATTGTCTGGGGGTCACTTCTCATGTTGCCCGTGTTTCTGTGGAGGGCGCCCTATAGGGGGGATTTGTTAAAGGGGCATTCTTCGGGTTCCCCGTTTTTTCCCTTTTTGGAGTGCGCCCTTATGGGGCAATTTCTGGGGGTCACTTTCATGTTCCCGGGTGTGTTTCTGTGGAGTGCGCCCTATAGTGGGCATTGTCTGGGGTTCACTTCTCATGTAGTTCGTTTCGTGTTTTTTTTGTGGGGGTGTGCCCTAAGTGGCCATTGTTTTGGGGTTTAACCTCCCCATTTTGCCGTTTTTTTCTTTTGGGGGGGCGCCCTATAGTGGGCTTTGTCTGGGGTCACTTCTCATGTTGCCCGTTGTTTTTGGGGGTGCCCCCTTATAGGGGAAAAATTGCGGGGGGAAAAATTTTCTCATGTGTTTTCCCTTGTGTTTTGTGGATTTTTTGGGGGCCCTATAGGGGGGGAATTTCTGGGGGTCATTTTCTTTGTAGTTTGCCCGTGTTTCTGTGGAGTGTGCCCTATAGTGGGCATTGTCTGGGGGGTCACTTCTCAGTAGTTGCCCGTGTTTCTGTGGAGTGCGCCCCTTTTAGGGGGCATTTTTGGGGGGGGTCACTTCTCATGTTGCCCGTGTTTTGGGGGAGTGGGGCCCTTTATAGGGGGAAATTGTCGGGGGTTTTCCCCTTCTATGTTGCTGGTTTTTGGGGGATTTTGCGCCCTATAGTGGGCATTTTTCGGGGGTCACTTCTCATGTATTTTTCCCCGTTTTTGGTGGGGGTGGCCCTTATAGTGGGGCATTTTTCTGGGGGTCATTTCATTTTGCCCTTTGTTTGTGGGGAGTGCCCCCCTAATATGGGAATTGTCTGGGGGCCCAATTTCATGTTGCCCGTGTTTCTGTGGAGGGCGCCCTATAGTGGGCATTTTTCTGGGGGTCACTTCTATGTATTTTTGCCCGTTTTTTCTGTGGAGAATCCCCATGGTGGGCATTGTCGGGGGGTAAACTTCTCATGTTGCCCGGGGGTTTCTGTGGAAAAGGCCCTTTTAGTGGGCATTGTCTGGGGTTCACTTCTCATGTAGTTTGCCCGTGTTTCTGTGGAGTGCGCCCTATAGTGGGCATTGTCTGGGGTTCACTTCTCATGTAGTTTGCCCGTGTTTCTGTGGAGTGCGCCCTATAGTGGGCATTGTCTGGGGGTCACTTCTCATGTTGCCCGTGTTTCTGTGGAGGGCGCCCTAGTGGGATTTTTTGGGGGAAACACTTCTCATGTAGTTTGCCCGTGTTTCTGTGGAGTGCACCCTATTTTTGGGTTTGGGTCGGGGGGAAAATTTCCCCTTGTAGTTTCCCCGTTTTTCTGTGGAGGTGCCCCCCTATAGGGGGGCATTGGGGGGGGGTTTCACTTCTCATTTTCCCCGTTTTTTCTGTGGAGGGTGCCCTATAGTGGGCATTGTCTGGGGGTCACTTCTCATGTAGTTTGCCTGTGTTTCTGTGGGGTTTCGCCCTATAGGGGGGGGCTTTGTCTGGCGGTCACTTCTCTTTTTAGTTTGCCCGTGTTTCTTTTGGGGGAGTGGGGCCCTTATTTGGGCTTTTGTTTTGGGGGGTCACTTCTCATGTTGCCCGTGTTTCTGTGGAGGGGCCGGGGCGCCTTTTGGGGGATTTTTCGGGGGGCACACTTCTCGTTTTTCCCCGTGTTTAGGGTGGAGTTTTTGCCCTAAAGTGGGCATTTCTGGGGGTTTTTTTTCATGTATTTTCCCCCATGTTTTGTGGGTGGGCCCTTTAGGGGGCTTTGGGTCTGGGGGTCACTTCTCATGTTGCCCATGTTTCTGTGGAGTACGCCCTATGGGGGGGCTTTTGTTGGGGGCCCATTTCTCATTTTCCCCATGTTTTGTGGAGGGGCCTTTAGGGGGGTTTGTCGGGGGTCTTTTTCTCTTTGTTGCCGTGTTTCTGTGGATTTTTGGGGCCCTATAGGGGGCCCTTTTTGGGGGTTTTCACTCCCTCATGTTGCCCGTGTTTCTGGGGAGTGTGCCCTATAGTGGGCATTGTTGGGGGTCCTTCTCGGGTATTTTGGGCCCGTGTTTTTTTGGGGGGTGCCCCCTATTGGGGGATTTTTGGGGGTCATTTCTCATGTAGTTTGCCCATGTTTCTGTGGAGAGTGCCCTATAGTGGGCATTGTCTGGGGGGTCACTTCTCATGTACGTTTGCCCGTTTTTTCTTTTGGAGTGGCCCCCTTTGTGGGGCCATTTTTTGGGGGTCCTTTCATGTTTTTTTGCCGTGTTTCTGGGAATGGGGGGCCCTATAGGGGGGCATTGTCTGGGGGTCACTTCTCATTTTTATTTTTCCCTCATTCGCCCCCATGGGGGCCTCACTAATCACAACTGTCGGGGAAAAATTTTGCAGCGCCCCTTTTGTTGCCCATAGAAACCCTGAGCCTCTTTAAAATCGGGCTCAGGCAACCAAATCAGAGCGCACTTTAATTTTATACACCCAGCATTAGAGATAGAAGCTAAGCTGTGTTGGTTGCTAGGGAGCGTCTGGGGTGCCCCGGGTGGGCGGAGTGGTTTCAGTCAGTGTGAATGGTGCGCAGCTGGTGCCCCTTTAAAATTTCCCCAAAAATTTCCCCAAGGACAAGGCCCCGGGAAAAGGGTGAGGTGAGCAGGAGGGCAGGGGGAGGGTGCGACATCGTCCTCCTCGCAAAATTATCAAATTTAACATCTGCTCAGCCCGGTTTCTACAGTCTCCTGCGCCGCCCCTCCCAAAAGGGGGGTGTGATCTCAAAAAAAAGGTGCGGTGTAAAACAAAAGGGGGCAGATTTAAAATTTGTGTAAATTTTTGTTCCCGTAGCTTAAAGGGGTTATCTCACTCCCATTGTTTTCCCTCTCAACCTTTCCCCGGCCCTTTTTTTTTGGTTTTCATTTTAAATTACAGGGGCGTTTTAAACGGGTTTCAATAGGCTGAGTAAAAAGGGCCAGGTTTTGTGGCTTACGGACCAGTGCTGCCAGCCTATCAGGGGGAGATGGAAAAGGTCAGTAGCTTTTTAGAAACCCCGGGTGCTGGAAAAACCTATCATGAGAAAATGGAACAGGTTTTTGAAACCCTATAGGGGATTTTAAGGAGCTGTTTGCACCCAAAAAAGAGGGGATTTTTAGGAATAGGTAGGAATTAAGGGGACACATATTGAAAAGTAAACTTGTTTTTGCGGGGATTTTTTAAAATTTAAAAAAGCAGCAAACCCCGAAAGTGAGACGACCCTTTAATGCCTGAAAGGGAAAAGTCACCCAAAACCTAGTGGGTACAAAAAAGATTTGGACGGGTGGGCCCTTGACGGGTTTTTGGGGAAATTAAACCCACTGTGATGGTAGGGGCTGTCTCTACAGGGGCCCTAAGTTTAAAATGATGCTGGAAAATTAAAAAAAAGCGGGGGTTTTCGGATTTTCTATTGCAGTCTTTGGGGGTTGGTTTAAACAGGGGGATTTTCAATTGGGGTATAGGGGGGCACTATTACAGTGGGATTTTCTATTGGGGTTAAGGGGGCCCCTGCGTTACATGGGATTTTTATTCGTCTATGGGGCACTGGTTACAGTGGGATTTTCTATTGCGGTCTATGGGGCACTGGTCACAGTGGGATTTTCTATTGCGGTCTATGGGGCACTGGTTACAGTGGGATTTTCTATTGCGGTCTATGGGGCACTGGTTACAGTGGGATTTTCTATTGCGGTCTATGGGGCGCTGGTTACAGTGGGATTTTCTATTGCGGTCTATGGGGCACTGGTTACAGTGGGATTTTCTATTGCAGATTCTGGTTACAGTCAGATTTTCTTTTGCGGTCCGAGGTGCTGGTGATGGTCAGATTGTCAACGGATTCTAAATCCGCCAAAAACCCAACCAGAAACCAGTGGAGTGTAGACACAGCCAAAGACTGTCTGGTCTAACTTCAACTTGTCTTACTGTCAGACACTGTAGATACATGTGCCTCATTTACCATGTCTAACGGGAAGACGGTCTGTTGCCCATAGCAACCAGTGTTCATAGCAATCATTCTGCGCTTGGTAGAAAAATGGACGCTGCGCTCTGTTTGGTCGCCTTCAGCATCAGACAGTTTTCAGAAATGAGCCAGTTTGTATAACCGGTCTACACAGCACAGGTTTTGGGTTGGATTCAGTATTTTAGAATCCAGTGAAAATCCAACCGTACCCAGCGCTGTGTAGCCCTCAATAGAAAATCTGTGCTGTAGTCTACACGGCCCGGATTTCTTACTGAGGTTTTCCTAAAGCTAAAGCAGTCCGGCAGAATACAGAGCATGTTGTATACTCCAGCGGACCGGTGCCGGACTCCCGCAGCCTCGACGGGAACCCGTCTGATTTTGGACACCATTTTCACTTTGCTGTGTGGCCTTAGCCTAAAGCTTTGTCTACACAGCACAGGACGAAAAACTCAGACAACCAAAACCTAAAAACCAGCCGGGTTTCCCACAAGTTTTTTGGGTGATTTTAAATTTTTTGCTGAGGATTTTGCCGTTGCTTTTTAGGGCAGTTTTTAATGTATGCAAAAGTCATACCTTGTTTAAGCACCTGGGTGGTTTTTCAGCAGAACATCCAAAAGACGTCCAGTGGATCACACAGACCTCAATACCGTAGTACATTTTCTTCTGGACTCTGTTGGACTTTCCAACATGTTCCTAAAACTGCCGGCGCCCAGAAACGAGCAGAGAAAAAAAGAAAAAAAAAAAAAAAGTGAGGACAGGTGGTTTTGGTATTAAAATCTATGTGGACATTTTTCCATCGGATTTTCAGCAATTTTCAAAATACTAAAACTACCGAAAATCCAATTGGAAACCTCTGCTGTGTAAACATAGAGCTGTATCCAAATCTGGGTCCTGCTTTAGAACAGGGGTCCCCAACTCCAGTCCTCAGGGCCCGACAGGTCATGTTTTCTGGCTCTCCGCAGCGCCGCACAGGCGACGTCCTCCGCAGCGCCCACAGGCGACGTCATTATGGTCAGTGCATTCTGTGGGAGATCCTGAAAATGTGACCTGTTGGGGGCTTGAGGACAGGAGTTGGGGAACACAGCTTTAGATTGATTTCTATACCTATGACTATACAGTGCAGATCTCTCGTCTCTTTACAGTAACACATCTAATACCTCAGTGCAGATCTCTACCTCGCTTAGATATCCATCGTATCTGGAAGTCTCTGCATCCTTTTGTTTTAACCCCCTAACCCAACATGGCACATGAGTACGTCATGGCAATGGTAAGGCGGTATGAAGCAGAGTCTGCTCCATATGTGTTGGGTGCTGGCTGTTGGATACAGCTGATACCCGCTTCGGGGGCCGTGCAGAGGAGCTGCATTACAGGTTCTCTCTCCACAACGATTGGCTTTTAATACATCGCAAACAATAAAGACCACCAACTACATGTCCATTTTGATTTTGCTTTGTTCAGGCGATTTTATCTACTGTTTGTGTACACAAGCCTCTCTGTTACAACCCTTTTCTGTTCTTTCCTTTCTCAAGGCTCGAAGATGCCATCTGTCAATGCAGGCTCACTCCATGCAGAGTCGAACAGAAAGGGTATGCCGATCACTGCTGTAGAACCACCCATAGCCTGACCAGGAAGGGAGCTTTGGAAACTACGGTGAGACAAAATTTCACATCTTAGGTTTACACTTAAACCTATAATATCCCTCAATAGTTACAGCAAGATAAACCTGTCTGGTGTGGACTTTATTGCAGATAAAGATTGGCTCACAGGGCAGCAATGAGATCTGCAGAGTTTTATTAGACCTTTTAATACAACTGTAGTAAGTTCATAAATCAAGTTACATTAATTTCACTGTTTCATCCAGAAGTTCAGAAAGCGCCGCAGCGAGTCAGAGGCACAAGTCACTGGTTACACAAATGACTCCATGCCCTCCCGTCATTCCACACATAGCGACCCATCAATATGGAGGCAAGTATTGCAGAGGCTTCCTTTGCACATTTCACCTCGAGACTGCTTTCTTTTCTCCTGCTTTCTGGAAAGTATTTCACCAGCTCTGATCTCACATCTTCTCTGTATTTTGCAGATCCTGCTTGTGGGTCCATTTCAACTCTGCTGACTTGGGATCTAATGGAAGAGGACAGAGGTTAGTGAAGAGGTAGAGGCATCACATGATGGGGCACCTGGCAGATTGGTAGCATTTACTCATGTCTAGAAGCAGGGCCACACACTACGGCAGGGCAGCCAATGTTAGCGAGGTGATCCTAGCTTACATTGATGGCATATTGATAGGGTATGCTCCTTAAGACCAATAGGTGCAGGACCAGCATCTCACACTGATGCCCTTTAATAAAAGTCTATGCTGGGAATACCCTTTTAAGCAATGTAACAATTCTAGAGTGTTCTACACCTTCTGTAATATCCCGGTGTACACAGTCTTATTTAATTTAAGAGCAATACATATTACATGAAAATCGGAAAATGAGGTGCGAGGGACCCGAGCTCTACAAGGTAAGTTTCAGGTTGTCTACAAAATCTCTACCAAAGGGGGTTGTGTTTTCTCTGCACCATCTAAACCAAGTATGTGAGCAGGACACTTGGCACCGTTACATAGTGGAAAGTCACACTTGAGCCTTGGCGTATAAATCCGAGGACGCAGTGTCGTGCCACCACACATCAAGTAGCATCTCACTCACTGCAAAGTGCAGCAATACATTACATCCTACATACACTATGGCCAAAAGTACTCGGACACCACTGCCACTCACCCAGTGCAGCAAATCAAGCACCGCGCGATGTGACCTCCATAGACATGCCAATAGTGGGAGTTGTATGCAAGAGCTCAAACATCCATGGTCACCCTTCTGATGCCTTAAGTGATGGCTATGTCTGCTCTTCCCGATACACTGGGGAGATCAAGTGCCAAACGTAATGTGTGGTGTGGGGCTGAGCTCAGGTTTCATCACTCACCACAAATTGGGGACAAACCAGAAAATTTGTTAGAAACTTCATGAAGTGTTTGCATGGTGGAGCAGCTGTGCATAAGGGTCAGCAATGTAAAGCACATCACTGAACTCTGGACAAGCCCAAAAGGTTAGCAGCTTAATGCCAGGTATCTGCTGAAATGGTGTAAGGCAGGTTGTCACTGGTATGATCACCTCTAACGATCTGGCAACATGGTAGTCCATGGGTTTGTTGCCATGTACCAAAATGCATCATGCTCTGTAAAGTTTGACAAATGGAATAGGTAGGACACTGTTAATGGACATAGTGCAAAATGGTTTTTGGCAAGATTTTTAACCTAAAGATAAATCCTTGTAGTGGGACAACCCTTTTAACCTCTAGACCTATATGGAGAATTACACAGAATAGATCTAACATGACCCACATCAGTAAAGCATCAAACACATCCTATTACACTGCTAGTCTTCTAGATCTGATCCTTAGAGAACTCCGGGGTGAATTGATGCTTGTTGGTTCATTGGGAGTATGATTACAAATAGGACTTAGCCTCCTACTTGGTCTCCTCCGCTTCTGGTCTATTCATCCCGACTGAAGCATGGGACATTCATTGACGTGATCGCTTCAGCCCATCACAGGCCATAGGTGTCCCGTATAGGCGAGGTTAGCCACGTGACTGGCTGGAGCAGTCACATCAATGATCGTTCAGTGCTTCAGCCGGGATAAATGGACCGGCAGTGGAGGAGACCAGTAGGTGGTTATCTTCTGTTTTTACTCGTACCCAGACAGATAGGTCCCAGACTATTACACCACTTTCACTAGAAAGCAGATCTTATGTTGTAGCCTACTGTCTCAATAAGAATTTTGAATAACTTTCAATGAGATGTACACCACTGTCTTAGGGCCATGTACTTGTCTACCCAGACATTAATAAAGGTCTTCAACCGCTCAACCCTTAGTAGTTATTTTTTCCTACATGTAGGACTCCACTTATTGCTGCAAGGTGGTGGTGAGGTGGGTCACCAAGGCAGGGTCACACTGGGTACTGAGCACTGCTATACACCAGGTGTTTTAGAAATACCTGCTAGCCATTAAGTACTTCTAAATCACTAAGAGCCGACCCCATTCACTCTTGTTTTTCCCCAGGGAAAACATCAGCTTAGCATAGAGTGCTATGGTTTTACTGTAATTGTGGACAATATTTCAGCCATATTGCAATGCAATTACACAATGTGAATGTAACCCAAATATTGAATAATGTCACAGACCTTGTCTCAAGGTAAAAGGCTTCACCAGTTTCCCTTGTATCACTATCTGTTCCTCATGGACTACAACATATTCATTGATTCACCCTATTAAAACAAGTTAACTGAAACACCACGTTACAATCCCCAATACAGCAAGTCAGTGAAATTCAACACTTACATGTATATCAAACCAATATTCAGTCTGTTCTGATACTATACAGTTATATTTACTACTTTCCACACCCAAGTACATCCACACTTCACTGGACTCCCTAAAATATTCTGATTCCTTAGGCAGAAATAATGAACCATATAGACAGGCAGTCCTTGACTTAGTGTTCCAACTTAGATCTGTCCCATGGTTACAGACTGAGGGCATGCTGGCACTTGTAGTTCCATAGATAGCTGTGGAACAACAAGTTCCAGCATGCCACAGCAGCACATGATGTGAAGTCTTCTTAACAGGGGCACAGACCGCAAAACAAAATGTAAAAACCCTTTCCCGCACTATCCAAAACGGAAAAAGCCTTTTGTACTGGAGTTAAGAAATTTGTTCTGACTTGCATACAGATTCAACAGAACAAACCTACAGTCCTTATCCTGTTCATAACCCGGGGACTGCCTGTATATCCAAAAAGCCAGGGGTTAATGCAGAGGTAAGGGCTAGAAGGAATAGGTGTACAGGGAGCTGTATCTGAGGGGAGAGATGTATGACCCGGACACTGGAGCCGCTATTGTAGACTTCTGGTGAGGGCTGGTGTTTACTGCCTCCTGTCTCCGAGCACTTTGTCATATATGGCCCCCATACTTTAATGAAAATCCATAGCACATGTGTCCCCTACCACCTGACTTCAATCCTAAGGCTAAAGGCCAAGGATGAAAGATATCATCCCCTGTGCAAACAAAGTTATAACTAGCTAGCGAATAACCCATTGTCCCAGTCACTTTACCCAGTGAAGTGCTCATGTTAACCCAGGTATGCCAAATGGGTTAACATGTGCACAGATGTTCCTACACTATGACCAATTACACAGAAACCTTGCACATGACAGATAAAGCTGGAAAAAAAAGACAATGGTTTGGGGGATGGGATTAACAGTCCCAGCAATCAGAAAAGTCTATTCAGTAGAAGTAGTTGTCTTGTAAATCTTTCAAGACCCCAAAACATGGGTCTCCATTGCAGGGAAAGCACGGGGGATTATTGTGCCCCTCATCACAAAGTGACTCCACTACTCTCCCTGGTTGGCCAAAGAACAGACCCCAAGGAGGCATCTGTCCCTGCCCTTTACAACTTGCGAGGTCGGGCTCCATCTTTTCCTCTGCTTGCTCTTTGATAAGGTGGGAAGAAGATGCTTGGCCCCGGTGGTGGGAAGAAGATGCTTGGCCCCGGTGGGAAGAAGGTGCTTGGCCCCGGTGGGAAGAAGGTGCTTGGCCCCGGTGGGAAGAAGGTGCTTGGCCCCGGTGGGAGCCCCCTTTTCAAGATTTCAAGAGACTTGAATCAGCCAGTATTCACACAAGGACTTCATTCATTGCAGTTATTACATAGGAGGCTGTGTGGGGTGGACATGACTGTCTGGTCTCAGTCAAACAAGAGCAGTAGGTAAGGACTTGCAGCGTCCATCTGCTAGCCTCCTGAGTTTGATCTTCACCACCCCTTCAGTACATTAACACCAAATACCACGTGAGTTGTCAACCACTTGTTTTAATTAACATTGGTCTTTACTAACTGTAGTATCATCAACAAGGAACCTAACCCCCTGTCAATCATTAAACCATGTTAGGATTTGTACAATATTTCAGCATTAACTTTCTGCAAACTTAATACCACCTATCTGCATGAATCAATTACACACCCACCTGTATGACATGTACAAACAGTCAATCTTACCCCAAAAGGTATGAACACTTGCTGCACTCCCAAAGCCAATCATGGACTCAGATTAGAGCCCTTCACATTTCACATAGAACCTCAATGTACAAATCTTATTTACTAAGTAGCTTCCACTATTGCTTGTCCTGTCTATACTCGCATCCACATCCCTACACCTGCCACTCGGCACTGTGTACACACACATTGTCCAAATCTAAAACACATCTGCTCTGGTTTTATTACTTGTAGGTCTCACTCAGCACCAACATGCAGATTGGTTCCAAATCTGTGGTCATTGGCCATAACAAAGTCACCCAACAATTGACTGGGGTCAGTCACAATGGTGACAATGAGTGTTAAGTGCACTTTGTGATTTATGTACCCACCAGCTGTCATTAACCTCAGAACTAGACATCCTAGCTAAAATATAAGTTGCCATTTCTCAAGACAGGAGTTGTAGAACATTCTTACACTGTTAATCTCACTTCTGACACCAACTGTAAGGGATTGATTTAGTCATTGTCAAACTACTACAAAGGAGAGCAGAATATATTAAAAAGGCTTAGTAGATAAAGGACACCAAACTTAAAGTTATAGATTTTGAACCGTGAAATACGGCGCACCACTGTACATCACTAACATACACCTTGTAATGGTTCGGTGGATTTGCTGGACCACCGCAAGCGATGATAGTTAAGCCACGCCAGGGAGCGGAGTCTAAGTAGCCCCCGGTATTCACCAGAGCCCGCCACAAAGTGGGATGGACTTGCTGCGGCGTGAGGCTACCAGGTCGCTACCCCTGACGTGACTTGCTTGCGATGGCGGCCGGGGTACTGCGTGGTACAGAATCGTAATCCGGTGACGTAGTTAGGGAAAGGCAGGAGGTCAGGGCAGGCAGCAGAGGTTCGTGGTCAGAGACAGGCAGACTGTCAGGGAAGGCGGCAAACAGGCAAGGTCAGGAAACGTAGCGAAACGGACTGGTACACGGGTAATCAGACAGGACTTCCAACACTCAAGACAAGGTAAGCACACCAACAAACTGTCAGAGTGCTGGGGGCGTATTCCTTATATAGGACCAGCGGCTGTCAATAACTAATTAACGGTGCGCTGGCCCTTTAAATCCAGACCAGCCATCTCACGCGTGCCCTAAGCAGCGGGTACGTACGTGGCGGCCGGGACAGGCAGGAGCAGCGTGGATGGGTAAGTGAGCCGGCGCCAGGGACTGGGCAGCAGGGGGATGGTTGTGGGGAGCCGCGGCACCCGCGCTGGACCCCCTGCAGGCAGGGGGCGGCCGCAGGGGGAGACTGCACCCGCACCAGCCCCCATGACACCTCTTGTCAGCAGACACCTGCACTTTTCATGGTCCCAAAGCTAAGCTAGATGTGCCATAGACTAGGCAAAGCTATTAGGTTTAGCCATCAAAAGAACCAAACCTAATACACACTGTTCACTCAACATGTCACCAGAAACATAGGGTATTAAAGGGAACCTGTCACATAGGTTGTGCCTCCCTTGCTGAGGACAGCACAAGCTAGTGTCAGACCTGCTGTTTCCAGCGCTGTGTCCCTTATTCTGTAAGATGCAGCAGTATTAGAGCATTTACCCCTCAAATCTTAATCATGAGCAGGTGTTAGCTCCACCCACCAACAGCTAGCTCCGCCCCCTGACCGTTATGCACCTGTTTCTACCTATTCAAAGTAATAGGTTTGTCAGTTGAGGTGGGCGGGGCTAGCCTCAGGTGGGAGGGGTTTGAAAAAAACACTCTGAAGGACTTCTGGCTGAAATCTGCAGATTTGAGCATTAAATACACGAAAACTACAGCATCTTACAGAAGGGACACAGCGCTGGAAACAGCATGCCTGACACTACCTTGTTCTGTCCTCAGCAAGGGGGGCAAAAACTATGTGACAGGTTCTCTTTAAGATCTCATATCAAAGGGAATACATAGCAAACAGATCATATCAATAGCTTAACAATTACACATCGAGCAGCATGCTAAACGAAAAATTAAATCATAGCCACTTGTCTGGGAAACCATTTGATAACTTATCAACATAATAGATTTGTCAAAGCACATACCGGGGACAAAAAAGGTTCTCCTATGTATACGTGTATGGACTTAGTTACTGGCCCATCCCACTTTACTGTGACAAATTAGACATTCTAGCTTCCCAGACTATAGAGGTTGCTTAAGAACAAGCGTTCTTTACCTTTATGGTGTATGTATTAAATGTTACACTTTGTTACTGGCCTTGTTTTTTGATTTTTTTTCTGGGCTTTAACCAAAGATTTTCATGTATTGGAATACACATACTGAAGAGACAAAACTCGAAACTCCATGACACCACCATAGCTTTTCTTAAGCCAAAAAAATAAAATAAATTATAAGGTTTAAACAAAAGGCCTCGAGCTTCTCTCCCCTGAGAAACTAACCCATGTGATCAGGTCTTCTGCAGCATGCTGCCATTCCAGTAAAATGTGTAAGGTGGGTCCAAATAATAGAAACATGGCTGCTTCCATCTGGACCATGGCCATGAGATCATGCAAGACTGTTACAGCCAAGACTGCCAACTCCACCTAAAGAACCAATGACTTGAAAAATCCCCGTATGAGGCTGGGACACCGGTTTATGCACTTTTTAGGTTAAGCCTTCAGTATTTTAATTTCTACATCATCATTAAAGAGAACCTGTCAGTTTTTGCCCCGCTGGCTGAGGACAGAACAAGCTAGTGTCAGACCAGCTGTTTCCAGCGCTGTGTCCCGTATTAAGCAAGATGCTGGCGTTTTTGTGTATTTAATACTCAAATCTGCAGTTTTCAGCCAGAAGAGTCATTCGAATTCGAGTCCTTCAGAGTGTCAGTTTTTTTCAAACACGGCCAATCGGAGGCTAGCCCTGCCCACCTCAACTGACAAACCTATTACTTTGAATAGGTAGAAACCTGTGAATATCTGTCAGTGGGCGGGGCTAGCCTTTGGTGGGCGGGGCCAACACCTGCTCATGAATAAGATTTGAGGGGTAAATGCTCTAAAACTGCTGCATCTTACAGAATAAGGGACAGCGCTGGAAACAGCAGATCTGACACTACCTTGTGCTGCCCTCAGCAAGGGGGGCAGTACCTATGTGACAGGTTCCCTTTAAGTATTAATCATTAAGTTCTACCTTCTTAATTGAACTTCTAATTTACACCAGTAATATGTGCCTCCATTAAAAAAAGTCCTTATCAGTTTCATCTATTCACCATTTTTAATGGAGGTGAAACAAGTAGATAATCTTTACCCTCAAATATCTTTGTAGGCGAGACAGTTGACTGGAAACAAATATTTGACAGCAACTGGGCACATAGGATGTAGGTGCTTCCCACAAGTGCCAAGCATGCAGAACAGAGTGAAAGCTAACGCGGTGCAGTTAGAGCAAAAAATTCTTACCTTCCTCAAAAACTGGCAACAGAAGATTATGCCGTTGATGCATTTGATCCAAGAAACAAGTGAACTGGTGCGTGCACCTTCACCTAGGGGGAAACATTAAAAGGGTTAAGCCAGTGCACTGATGGGCAGAAATGCAGTTCTTTAAAGACCTTCACATTAAAGATGAAAGCAAAGCTTTTTTCCTTGAGGAAATTGGATCATGTTTAGGAGTTCAAGGAAATCTTTAGATTTGGATTAAAAACAATTTATATTTTATCTCCGTCTGTCCAACATTCTGAAAGTCTTTAACTCAATGAGTTTAATGTTTTATTCTTGGCTTAATACAAATTAGAACTTATTCAAAAATCCTTCATGTGCCGCCTTTCCAGCTATGTCCACAGGACTCCTGCACCATTTTTACCCATTCTTAATTTTTCAGGTGGTGCAATAATGGAAGTTTCCATCAAAGGCTTCGTTCCAAACAATTCACTTACCCATTGAGGTGGGTGCTGCCCAAGAATGCCAAGCCTGCTAGACCAAGAATTGAAATAGGCGCAATTCCAGGCCAAAATAAATGCTTACCTTCCATAGAGATGAAGGATGACCAGAAGGATGACCAGCAACACACTTGATCTGAAAAACACATGTTGGCACTGAACAAGCTTGAGGTCTGTGGGGACAAAACATTAACATTGAAGGCAGTGTAATTATGGGCCATAATTAATGCTTAACTTCTCCAAAGAGGTTTTAAATACATTGGCAAAAAACAGTCACTGAGGAAAACCCGGGATGACGTGGGTCTTGACCAAAAGCACTGCACCTGTGTTACTGCAAGCAGATGTTAGGCACTGCAATTATGGGTCAAGTTAATTACATTTGCACCAGAAGCACGAGGGATTATTCGGGTACGGCCTGAAAGTATTTAACCTGTGGGGGACCAACACATTTAGATTGAGCAGAAAATCCTTAACTTTCTCAAAGTGATGGAGACATTGATGACAGCAAAGCCTTCGTTTGGATGAATCCGGCACAAGTCTGTTAATAAATCTCACCTGAAGGTATTAAAATCAGCTTCTATTTCATTTCCATCATATTTCCAACTGGATCATGAAGACTTCATGCTACCGATTGGGTTTTACCTTTAACATAAATAACTATGCACTCAAATTAAATCCATAGAACTTAAGCCTCAAACGTCATCAGTTTCGCCCATTTGTGATTTTTAAGGTGGTGCAATATTTTCTAGAAATTCTTACCTTCCCTAAAGGCTGTAAGAGAGTACAATGCCAGCAAAGCAATTGTTCAAAGTGAGCACACGGAATGATGCCCAAAAGCAAACGTTTAAGAGCACTGCAGGTGTAGACCAAAATTAATCCTTACCTCCAACAATGTCATGATGGGTGATGTCGGCAAAGCATTTAATCTGAGAACCAAGCGCATTGGTTGACTTGGGGACAGAAACATTAAGCCCGAGGCCTGCAGGGACACATTAGAGGCTAATTATGGGCCAATACTCAGTCTTACCTTCTCCATGATCATGGGATGGAGGGAGCTGCCGGCACAACATTTGTTCAAAGAACAGGTCGATTGATGCAGGTACTGCCAGGAGCCTGCTGGACCAAAACAGTTTGAGATGTAGTTCTGGACAAAAATGAATCCTTACCTTCTATCTAGACATGGAAGGTGAACAAGGCAGAGAATTCGTTCAGAGAAAAAAGAAAAAACATCTGTAGCTGGGACACAGGAGAAAGCATTTTGATAAAACCTTCAGGTTTGGATTAAAACCACCTTTTATTTTCATGCATCTGTCCAACAATTGGAACATCTGGAGATTAGTAATCCTACTCATCATTAGGTTTTACCTCATTTCCTTTTTAATTCAAACACAGTAAGCCCAGGGATACAGAACCTCAACTTCTAAGCAAAAAATTAACCATTCCCTTACGCCAAGAGCTTGACAAAAGTATTCACTAGGAAAACACTAGTTCCATGTAAGATACTGGTTGTTGCCCAAATATACGAAGCCTCCGGGATCAAGAGGAATTTTAGGTGTAATTATGTACCAAAATGAATTCCTACTTATCACAAAGATCTTGACATAGGAGTTTCTGGCATAATGTTTGTTCTGAGAAACGGGCACCTTGGTTGATGCAGGCACTGACAAACTAAGCCTGTGGAAAGAGATTGTCATTTTTAAGGTAAAGTAATTCTGGGCAGAAGTTTATCCTTACCTAATCATCATGGTTGATGCCAAAGAGTGCTTAGCCTAGAAGGGCCCTACAACTGGAATATCCTGAAAATGGTTATATAACCAAGTTAACATACTAAATCCATATACTCCTGTTGAGAGTTTTGACATGGAGGCACATCGGCATCAGCCATTTTCTATTACCTACACATTACATCATCTTAAAGAATCCTTACCTTCCTCTATGGTACCAGCAAAGTTTTTGTTTTAAGTTAATTGGGGCGCTGCCCACAAAGACTGAAGCCTGCAGGGCCCAAACCAAGTTTTAATCAGTGCAGTGACACTGAAATTGACCCTTACCTTAAAGTTCTGAACATAGAATGACTTCAGCAAGGCATTTGAACCACGAAATGAGCGTCTTGGTTGATGTGGGCAAAGACCAGCAGTAAGCGAGAGAGACCTGCAGGGACAGAAGATTTAAGGCAGCGCAGTTATAGGTCAGAAGGCATTGTTACCTTCTCAGAGATCATGAGATGGAGGCAGCTGCCGGCACATTCAGGCAAACATGCATAAGAACAGCCAAAGAGTGCTAGGTCCAGAGCATGCTGAGGACGTTTAAAAAAAGTTTCTAAAAGGAGGTGTAGTTATGAGCAGATGTTAAAGGGATTGTCTCGCTACAATGATTGGGTTTTAATTAAAAGATCTTTAAAAAACAAGCAGCTTTGCAATATATGTTCATTACAAATGTCCTACTGATTGAGTTATCCCTGGTAGTAGGAGTGCATCAGCTCCTCAAATCACTATAGCCACTGACCTGTTGATTTTTGTCTCACTGGCTGCCAGTGCTGGTGACTCATCAGCTTCTCAATACAGGTTGGAGCGCAGAGCCCCTCCTGCACAGTATGAGGCCACTTGTGATGCTTCTGTAGGGAGGGAGGGGGAAGGCTCTACTCCCGGCTTCTGTGTAGCTGTGCTGCCTGGATTAACCCTGTGTGTGCCTGCTCCCTCCTGCTCTCTACACAGATTGAGGAGAGCAGAGGTGAGTCTGATCTGTGGTCAGTACGATGTGACAGCAGTGAAGTGTTACTATAATCATGATGTGTGTGGAGCTTTGACTATACTAATAGAACAGATCAGGGGGGCATGTGAACGGTTCATATCCCTCCCTGCTCTGCTGTATTAGTGACACATTGTGATTATAGTAACACTTCACAGCTGCCTTGTCTGTTCTGATGGGAGGACAGCATAGAACAGTGTTTTTTTTTTAGTTGCTTGAGATGTCCGTGGAGATTTGTATGCTAAGCAGGGGGTATAGGAACCTTAACATCCCCCCCTGCTCTGCTATTAGCATACACAGCTTCACAGACCTCTGGCTCCATAGCCACTCATAGATCAGCCCTCTCCCTGCTGTCTCCCGATTCTGGAGAGGAGCAGCAAGAGCTCACCCACAGCAGCACAGTGCAGCTGATCCAGCAGTGAGCAGCCGGCGGCAGGCACACAGGGTTAACTCTGGCAGCAAACCCCCTTGCCCTCCCCCTGCTGTATAGAAGTTACTGCAGTTGGAGGAGAGCTGTCTGTGTGCTGAGGGGAGGGGAAGAGGCAGACAAGAAGCCCGCCCCCGAATTCAAAAATCCTATGGTGCCAGACACACTGAGGTAGGCTGAAAACCTATAGTGAGACCGCGCCTTTAATCCTTACCTTCATTAAACAACTGGACATGAAGGGTTGATAACAGAGCATTTGTTCTGATGAAACTGGCACCTATGTCACTGTAGAGTCTAATAAAACCTTCAGGTTAGAATTAAACCCAGTTTGTATTTCATTGCCATCTGTCCAACAAGTGGAACCTTCTGGAGCTTTAAAACCCTTTCAAATTAGGTTTACTTTGTTCCTTCCTAATTCAAGCTACATTTTTTAATAGCGATGCAGAAAGCCAAAAAAAAAAAAAAACAAATTTCCCCCTTTCCTAGATTTTTGGTAAGGAAGGATTGTTGTAAAATCTTCAATAAAATGGGTACATTGAATGTGCCAAACTGCGGGACCAAATGAAAAAACTTTAAGGAGTGATTTTTAGCCCAAAAATAAATGCTTCCCTTCCTCAAAATGTCAACACAGTAGAAATCGTGAACGCTTTTGATCTGAGAAACTAGCAAACATGGGGGCATAAAGCTCGAGACCTATGGAGACAGAACATGAAATTTAATGGTGCATTTAATTTGGGGCCAAGATGAATCCTTTAAACTTCCCTTTAAAAATTTTGTAAAAAACGGGGTTTTCCCAAAATATTCATTTTTCACCTGGGGGGCTAAACAGTTTAGATATAATCATAGGTTAATTTATCCTTACAGCCCCCAAAAATATTCTTTACATTTAAGAGACAAGAAAAAGGAGTTGAAAAAAAACCCCTTACCTCAACTGAAATTTTGTTGTGCCTGATCTCAACTTTGAAAAATGGGCACAAAAGAAGGGGGGAGTGGGCCAAAAGCATTAGGCGTGACCGTGGAATTTTAAAATTGGCATTTTAAAGGTGGAAAATTTTGGGCAGAAATTAAAGTCCTACCTTTGCTAAGAGACCCCTGAAAAAAGGGGAGGGAAGTGTACATTCAGCCAAGAACCGCAACCGTTTTGGGGGTTTTAAAGGGGTTGTCTGCTAAAAAGATTGGGTTTTAATTAAAAGATTTTAAAAAAAAACAAGCACTTTGCAATATATGTTCATTAAAAAATGTCCTACTGTTTTTGAGTTCCCCCTTTTTTAGATTACTACATCACTTCTCAAGTTTCTATAGCACCGACCTGTTGATCCTTCTTACGGGGCTGTCGGGTCTTTATGCTCCTCAGTTTTTTGAAGACAGGTCGGAGCGAGACCCCCTCCCCACAAAATCTTCTGTAGGGGGAGGGAGGGGGGGGCCCTTTGGCTTTATGCCGTGCTGCCGGTTTAAAACCCTGTTTGTCCCTGCTTCCCTCCTTCCTACACAGATGAGTGACAAAAGTGACCCTGGGTTTTTACTATAATCATGATTGTCTTTGGAAAAGTACTATATAATACTATAAGATCAGGGATGTAATCTTTAGCTCTCCTGTATTAGTGAGAAAATCCGAGTATAGTAACACTTTCCCTTTTTGTTTTTGGGGTTGTGGGACTTGTAAAACTAAGCAGGGGATATAAAACACATCTCCCCCCCTGTTCTATTACACCCATTCACATTCCTCTTACACTCAATCAGCCCTCTCCGCAAAAGACCTAGGCAGGCACAAAGGGTGAACTTGGCAGAAAACCCCCCCCCCCCCCCCCCCGTTAAAAAGTTACGGACTGCCTGTTTTCTGAGGGAGGGGGGGGGGAAAAAAGGGGGCAGAAAAACAGACCCAAAAACACCCCCCCAGTTTCAACTTACCCTCACTGAAAAGGGTGAAAGCTAAAATGAGACAACCCTTAAGGCAGGTCTTCCCCAGGAGGGTTTTAGGGGAAGGGGCTTCAGCTTCTCCAGGTTTGTTGGGGAAAGACCTTTTTCGGTGTTGCGACAGCCCTTTTGAGGGGGCGGGGGTTTTTCGCCCCTGTCTCTGGGGACGGGATATTACACATAATTCAATGCAAAACTAGAAAAATCACCCCGACCTGGGACCCCCAAAACCTGCTACAAGGTAAAGGAAGGAATCAGCTATGCCCCTAATTCAAACCAAATATTTCAAAGAACGGCAACCAAATTTTTCCCAAAGGGCCTTCACCCCTAAAGGTAGTGTTAACCCAGGGATGCCAAAATGGTTTGCAACATTGCAACAAACTTCTATACCTATACCCAATTTCACATACACCAAAACCAGCTCTTACAGAAAAACATCCCCTTGAAAAAAATAAACAAAGATTTAGTAGTCAATTAACACCCCAGTAATCAGAAAAAACGTTCGTAGAAAACCTGGCAAATCTTTGACCCCCCAACATGGGGTTTCCGTTGCAGGGAAAGCACGGGGGATTTTTGTGCCCCTCATCACAAAGTACTCCACTACCTTCCCTGGTTTGGGCCCAAAGAAAAGACCTAAGGAGGCATCTATCCCCGCCCTTTTAAAAACTCTGCCTTTCAAAGCCTTTGTAAGTCTTGAGACCCCAAAATATGGGTCTCCCGGGGGGCAGGGAAGCACGGGGATTATTGTGCCCCTCATCACATGGCCCAAAAGCCAAAGTGCTCCATACTTTCCCTGGTTGGCCAAAAAACGACCCTAAGCAGGGGATCTGTCCCCCTGCCCTTTACAACTTTTGGGGGGTTGGTCCACCTTTTCCTCGCTTGCTCTGATAGGGGAAGACATGCTTTGGGCCGGGGGAAGACTATGTTGGGCCCAGGGAACATGCTTGGCCCGGGGAAGACTATGCTTGGGCCCGGAGGGGAAACTTCTTGGCCCCGGGGGGAGCTATGCTTTGGGCCCCCGGGGGGAAGACATGCTGGCCCCGGGGGGAAAACTATCTTGGGGGGGCACGGGCCCCAAACCCCCCTTTTTAGTAGGAGGTCTGGGGTTCCTTGCTGGACTCGTAACCCCTTGGGTCCCCCACAACAAACCTTTTTAACATGACACTTCAATTACCAGGATTTCACACAAGAAATCCATTCAGAGTCTAAGTGGGGGTTTGGGGACATAAGTGTCGGTCAGGACTTGGTGCCATTGCTAGTCCCAGGGAACCCCCTAGTTTTAGCCACCAACCCATCACAACCAAATTTTGGCTGAACGAAAAAAAATACTTCACAACTTTTCATTTTGCCTCGAGTCAGAAATAACAATGGCCAACACTTTTTACAAACCTTTTACCCCTACAACGGTTACTTGTATTTCCACCAGGTAATCAAGGGGCGTAAAAGTAAATTGATGTAATATGCTAACTTCATGGGAAATTTAAAAGTTATACAATTTAAAGGGGCCCTTTTTATCATGTTTTGTGCCATAAAACTTTTAAAGGGGTTTCTCATACAAAGGATTTCTTTTTTTTTGTTAAAGATCTTGCAAAAACAAATCCTTTGAATCTATGTCCATAAACCTGTCCACCCTTTTTGAATTCCTCTCTTAAAAGGGTGCATCGTCCTCAGGTCGCTAAGCTACGACCGTTTGTCATTATAGGCTGCCAGCACGGTTGCTATAGCTACAGACCCCTGTTTTGGATCTAACCAAAACTGGCCAGCACTGGTTGCTAAGCTACAAACCCGGCTTTTACTGCAGCCATAGAAGCCAGTAAAAAACCCCCTGAAATTTAAAATGAAACCAAAAAAGGGCTGGGGGAGAGAACAATTAGTGAGACAATCCCTTTAAGGTTTTCAAATTGCCAAATCTAGCTTATACTGAAAGAAAAAACCCAAATCTGTCACCTGAACACATGTGCTTCCAGGAATGTCAAACTAGAGAAGTAATGGTAAAGTTTTTAAAAAAACAAAACAAATGGAAGCCTGGACCCTCCCAGAAAATCCATGTGACAGGTCTTTCTCACAGGGCCATTACAATCCGTAGAGGTGAAGCTGGTGGTCCAACATAGACAGGGAGGGTTTCCCCCGCGAAAGATGAAGCAAAAAGATCAAACCCTAAACACATCCCCATCTGAAACTAAAATGGCAAAATTTTTGCTACCTACTTCAATTGGATCCCAACCCCTTTGATTCTAAGTCCATGATCTATAACTGGAACATCCCGCAGATTTCTCCCCCCCATTTGGTTTTACCTTTTAATTTTTTAAAAATTCACTCAACATCATGTCCACATTAAATTCCTGTACCCCTTCCATATCATTTCCACCAACTTTTAAAAAATTCTATAGGAAGTCTTCCTGACCCAAAAATAGATTTTTGTCAAAAAAACATCCAAATAAAGGGGGGCAAAAGGATGGGGTGCTGCTGAAATATACCAGGCCTGCAGAAACATGGGTGAAAGTTAATGCAGTGCAGTTCTGTAACAAAAAAAAACAAAAAAACTTCTTACCTTCCCCGAATTGTGACTTGGACAATTCAATTAATAATTAGATACAAGTGCCATGCCGATTACCTGCAAGGCCCAAACTACCCATAAAACACTGCAGTTATGAAACCAAAACGGAACCCTTACCCCTCAAATTCTTCACATTGAGGCGGATGTCAAAGCGCTTCACCCGAAAAGGACTGATCTGGGCACTGGCAATCATTAAGTCCCAGGGCCT